>ML777733.1:362590-435102 GCA_009831015.1 Picea engelmannii
CCCAGTCTGGAGTTGAATCAGAGGCAGAGTCTACAGAAAGAGATGAAGCAAAACTACAAGAAGGACATAATCAGGAAGCTAAGGAGGTCATTGACTCAAAGGCACAAAGTGTTGCAGATTTGAAGAAAAAAGAACAAATTCCTTTAGTTGTTGTATATCGCCATCCACATCATATAGAGATGCAAAAGTCATCAAGGCAAGGGCATGTGCATGAACACATTTATGCACCAGCAAGGCACCAGACAGGAAAGATAAAGATAAAGACAGGGCAACCACGACATGAGGTAGAGAAAGATAAGGGTGCAAAGGTAGCAGATCAACATCATGTTCGACTTCCATTGGGATGGATGGATGGTCGTACTTGGTACCAGTTGGCTACATTGCTTAGCCGGTCATATTGTATGGTTTCTTCTAATGTTTCGAGGATGAAACATGTGAAGGGGGATGGAATTTGGTATACCTAGGGAGGTAATATGGGGTACCTAGGGAGGTACCCAATGGAAATGTAGTTATGTGTTATTAGTGGAAGTCATTTAATATATGGGAATGTGGTCATTCAATGTAAGGTGGACTAAGTCCACTATATTAATAAAGGCCCACTATGGTAGTTGGATGTAATAAATGTGAGAAGGCTCTCTAGAAGGTTCCTAGGAGATAGGGAGAGCTATATAAAGAAGTCTAAGCAATGTAATGAAATATAGTGAAGAATATTGTGATTGTACAAGCAAGGATTGCTTGAGGAGTTTTATCCTTCCATAAAGATTAATATATGGTGTTTCCCTACCTCAAGGGTTTTGGATATTTCTTGTGTTCATTGTTATGGTGAATGGTTTATGGTTTATTCTTGGTTATTTCTGAAGTATATTCACAGATCTGGTTTAGGTACTTAACAACAATGGATTTTCATTATTGACCCATGATCGGGAGATTCCGTCGAGTGATCGACTTTAGCTCATTAATTCACATTCGTTGGATTGTAATAGTGTACCTTGGGAGTCATTGACATTAATGGTGATTTCCCTCGCGCTTGTTAATGGTATACACTAATGACCGATAATCAAGTGGTTTCTACCGTGTTCGACTTTGACGCATGCATTCACATGGTTAGATTCGTACTGTAGAGTGGTGGAGATGAAGACCCTGGATCTTTTCTGATAGATTCAGGTTGCGTTGGAGTATATTCAATTAGTACTGTTGCATAGATCCACATTGTATGTCTCATGGCTATGTTCAAATTTGAGTATTTAACACATAGATCCACAGTGTATTTTTGGTGGCTATGTTCAGATTTGAGTCATATCGGCATGGATCCATAGTGTATGTTTGGTGGCCATGACCTGTCTTATTTGACATGGATCTTCGCATGTCGACATTTATGCTTTGAGTCATTTGTATTCTGAGTACGGGAATGCCTACCTCAGTGATGATATATTATTGTACTGTATTTCCTTGTTTGTTGGCAGGTTTCCGACCGACTGTTCATTGTTCCCTACACACACTCGACAAAGTATTTAAGCTATCACTCTGTTCTAACTTCATACTTTGGGGGGATCTCTGTTACACATTATTTTCGTCATCCCTATGACCGTTAATGATGTAAACCTATTTGTTGCCTTCAGAGAGGTCAGTGGCCTAAGTTCCTGAAGAGAGAAGGGAGAAGAACTTTTCTTGAGAAAAGAAGTTGCATTTTCCTTTGGAAAAACCCTATAAAAAAGGAAGTTCGCAGGTTGCTATATAGGCAGTTTGTGAGAATGCCTGATTCTCGCAGGTTGCACCATAGCTGGGTTGTGAGAGGTTTGCAGGTTTCTCTATAGGCAGGGTGCGACAATGCTTATACATGGGAAAAACGAGCGTTTTCTTGAATCTTCTAGAAGGAGAAACTTCCATGGTGAGGTGGCATCCGAATGGTTTGGATCTTACTTGCTTTCATGATTTAGTGGGATCATCCTAACCTCCTCGCCTTATCCTCTTCAACTTATAAAAGGAGAGGAGCTCTCATGGAGAAAGTTAGCTTTGGAGCTTTTGGGATTGGCTAAGTTGTTTTTGGCTTGGGATTGTTAGCTTGGTTAGAGTGGCTTTGAGATTTGATTTGTCAAGATAGATTGTGAGTAGCTATCAGATCCATGGTCTCAGAATCCTTGGAGAAAGAAGTGTGTGGGGAACAAAGGACAGTTGGAAGGGACCTTACGACATCAAGGCCATGGTTGTAATCTCTCTTTCACATTTAATATGATACAGTAATATGATTCTTTCCTATAAATCTTGTTGTGTTTTATTGTATGATTCCTTGATCACACACATAGGTTTATATTGAATTTATGTTATTACTATCACTTTGGTTGGTTGCGTTCTTTTGCAAGTTCATCATTGTATGAGCGTTGGAACAAAGCTAGGATGGCAATGGCAAGAGGAAGCGACATTTAAATGGTATGTCACTCATCCCTCTTTAGTTAGTAAATTCAATATCTAAAAATTAAGGAAAGCGTCATGTTCTGGTGTGTTTTGTTCTAGATCTAGGTGGATCTAGGGAGATTAGTTAGTGTCCGCACCTACCAATTAGTCCGATAACATGAAAGGGTTAACATGACAAGGGGCATATCCATTCATGGTCATAATGAACTCTCCTACTTCTATTCTCTTCATCTCAAGTAAGAAATAAGCTGTGTGGTTAATATCCTCCCAAGGTTTTTCTGGCCCATTCGGTGCCTCTAAAATCGCCTCGTCAAAGGGAAATACTAAGTCCAGGGGATCGTAAGTGGTGAGAGATTATTAATCCCAAACAAGCTCTAAAATGGGATCTAGCTCCTATGGGGGAGCCATATCAGGGTTGGTCGAGGCTTGATGGACAATATTGTTTGCAACCTCAGTAGTGGATAAGGGCATATTCATTCCAGGGTTCCCTACCCCTTCCATCGAAGCCGTTGGGGAAGGTAAAACCAACTGGTCATTAAAGTAATTCATTCTAAAATACATGAGTTGAAAAATTGCAGCCTTCGGTTGTTCGAGGACAATCGAAATAAACCCGACATCATTGGAAGGTGGCAGATAATCAAAAGTCCCCATTAAATATGGAAACGATCCAATACCTAAGTTGACGGTACCTGGCTGTGGGTTGTCAATCATCGCGACCGTGGATGCCCCCGATGAAGGGTTAGGATGGGAGAAGGATAACTGATCAATGGTTATAATTCGACCTTCATGAGGAAAAAATAAGACCTGAAAAGTGGTGGATACAACCACTGTCATAGAATAGGTCCAAATTCGACCTAACAAAAGATTGTAGTCGAGAGGCCAATTGACTACTTCTACTTTGACGCACATAGTTTTTCTCTCCAACTACATGAGAAAGGAGGGAATTATGCCATGTGGTCTAAAATATTGACCTTCAAACACAGTTAGAAACGTAGGTGAAGAAGACAACTCAGGTTGGTCGATGGCCTTCCAACATGCCAACGACATCACGTAAGTCAAGGCACCCTCATAAACTACCATATGGAAAATGTTTCATGTCAATGATTTTGTGGCATACACCACTACTATTTGAAAAGTGACATGGCGAGGAATATGAGGTTTATGATCAGTAGGGTAAAAATAAATCATTCCTGAGTTAGTGGCATCGACTACTCCCAAGGAATAAAACAATGCTTTCCTCTGTGAGGGGAAACTCTGGAGAACTTCCAAAGTGGACATTGCACAAGGAGTTTGTGCCAGATCCTCCACGATGGAGTAATTTTGAGTAGCCCTTATGTTTGGGTTGTGAGAAACCTTTTTGAATGCACCCTTAGGGATGCGAGTCATCATTTCTCCCATAGTCTTCTCAATTTGAAGAGGAGTCAGTGGGTTGGAAGCTTCTTTTCCCTTCTCAATGGATTCTAGTGATCTGTAATTATGAGCCCTGTTTTGCAGATGAGCTTCGGACTTCATCATATAGACGTTTTCGGCTTCGTTGTTAGTATTAGGTGTGGGGGTTCCCTGATTTTCCCCAGGCACGGGCGTGGATGAGGAAGCCTGAGCTAGATTTTTCCCTCGTGGAAAAGGGTTGGTTAACATGGCAATTTGTTTCTCTGCCAATATCTTTTGGGCTTCCTCAAGACAAGGGCATTGGTGAGTCAAGTGGTCTTCCATGCAAAGATTACATAGAAACTTCACCTTCCTATTTTCGTTTTTTCCCTTGACAACATTATTTGCAACCTTCTTATCCCCCTTACCCTTCTTATTTCTAGGTTTCCTCTTTCCCTCGATTTGATGGTTACTCTTGGGATTTGTTGATTGCACATTGTGTACGTCCGACGTTTTGGTTACGGGGGCAACCGAACTAGGAGTTTGGTTGGCCATAGTCTGTTGAATCGATAACTGATGTAACTTATTAGTCAACATATTTGTGGGATTTCTCTGTGATGAGCCTACTATGTCGTAGGTGTTACACCCAAAATTCTATTTGGTCTTGTCGAGCGTCGAGCGTGGTGCGTCAGGAAGGATCTCATATAGCATACCAGACTGAGAGTAAATCAAATCCAGTTTCTAGGTTCTCATGATAGACTCTTCTTCGAAAAAAACCCCAAACATTGCGACGTATTTGGATACACAAGGAACCAAGGAATTTAGGAACCACTCGAGAAAAAATGTGTGAGGGACCTTAACTTTGATCAAAATCTTTCGTCGTTGCCATTCTTGGATGTGATCCGAGATATGTTCAACTTTTGTTTGCTCGAAGTTGACCAACAACTCGGTTCTGACATCGTATCTTATCGATAACTGGAAATGGTTTAAGAAGACCATAGTCAGGTTTTTAAATTAAGCATACTTCAAGCTATTGAGCTCGATATACCATTTCACAACACCCCCTATAAGATTCGTTGAAACAAATGCAATTGAATGGAATCATCCTTTAACGAGTTGGATGAGCACCATAAGTGAAAAGTCATAACATGATCACCTAGATCTTCTCCAGGATTGACTTTGAACTTAGGGATGTTTGAGGGAAACTTAGTCAGCATGGAGGGCCAACGCGGATCATGACAGATCAGATAGTTCAAAACTCTTGACAATTCTCCCAAATGCAGAGTTGCCAGAAAAGGTAGTCTTGGTTGTGGTGGATTCAAATGAAAAGAGGGGTTTGGATTTTTGTTGGCACGAGATTGCTAGGAAAAGTTTGACTGCTAGGCAGGGTTTCAGTAGAAACCATGGTGGCCCTATCCAGTAAAAGGGACTTGCATTTGACTCTACATCGTTGGTTGATTTCTGTAGTTGGAAGAAACGCCTTGTGTAGGGATTGCTCCCTATACAACGTTCCAAGGACCTTGGTTGTGGATTGCCCTAACCGAACCTCCTGTAATAGGTATTGAACTCTGCCCGGGGTTCCACTGAGTGTGGGAGGGGTTTCCCCCGATCGAAATCCCTTGCGAAGGAAATGAGCCCTGCCAAGGATTTCCAATACCTTGTGAGGAGTAAATTCCTATCATCTCTCCCTGCGAAGGAATGAAACCTTGAGTAGGGTTTTGTTGACCAAAAATGGAGTTTTCCCTAACTGAGAAAGTAGACGATGAGAAATAATTATTTCCAAACACACCGAACAAAGAAAAAGGAATAGACCCCACCGGAGTTATGTAGGATTGAGATCCATGGATCCCCCCACTAAACAAACTAGAGTTGTCATTAAGCCCGATCGACTGCTGGAAAGCACTTGAGAGCGAAGGGGATGGAGGAGGGATGTGACCCCCACTGTAAGGGATAATGTTGAATGGGGCAGTGGTGCCCACGACAAATCCTTGCAAGGGAGGATTAGAGATCCCTACCTCTAGACCAATAATCTGTAGAGTAGAGTAGGTTAGGACCAAACTGGAGTCAAAACCCAACATCCCATATGAAAAGGGAGTGTTAGAAATGTTCTGGATAGAGGGAATAATGGTCAAATTCGTCGAAGGGATTGTGCCACTACCTAAAGTAGTGGGTGTCTGGACAGTTGTAGTCCTAGCAAGCGGAGGTGGAGGGGTAAATACAACGCCCCCTCCCGTGGGAACCAAAATGGTAGTATGATGACTCCTAGATGAAGTAGCATTAGTTGCTTCCATTGATGCTCATTGAACAAACTTACATTCAGGTGAAGTCATCTTAGGAGGGATTACCTGGATTAGAAGCAACACCGATAAGTCAGTGATAAGAGGGTTTATAGACATGAAGCCTTCATCTTCGAGGTAAGAAACAATGGACTCCTCCGATGCAATAAATTCTTCTCTAAGAGTCGGTTTGGGTGCAGTTTCCTATGGCCCAATCACTTTGAATGAACCCTCTCGATCTAGCTTTCTACTCAATGATGGTAGAGGTGGCTCAAAAGTAACTGGTGACAGGCCCTAAATCTTATGCGAATGACGAGGCTGATGATTTTCCACCTTGTTAAATGATAAACCGACACTATAAGGTTGATCTAGTGCAAAACAAAAAGCACACACTAAAAATTTCCTAACGAAAAATCAAGAAAACAACTGACTGGAAGTAATAACAATTACGCCAGTTGACACTAGAGCAACTTATCGATGCAAGTGTAACTCAAACACGGAAACACCCTTTGGGTATACTTTGCAAAGCATGATCCGATGTCTACCCTAGATATCGTGGTATAACCTCGTAGTCACTTATGTAAGTCCCTAAAAACAAGAAACTAGGTTTCCATCTTGTAGACAACCACTACGTGGGTATAGTCGACAGTCGAGTTGAGAATAATGAGTAGGATAACAAAGTCCTAAGCCTTTCAAGGTTTTCTAAGGAAAATGGTATGGAAGAAAACTGAGGATCTCAAATGGATTTGAGGTCCATGAGGATCTGTAGTCAAATGCAATTAGTGTAATTCCCAAGAATGACCCTCAATATACGATCCCCACTATGCTTGATTCTGCTTTGGAGGGGTTATCTCCTCTACCTTTCCTCACACAACCTCGTGTTTAGCCCCTATGTTAGAAAGGGGGTCTTGGTTGAATCTTACAAAACTGGACTCTGACACTGCCTATCACCGACTCTTATGTTTGTTTAAACGACCTTGAAGAGTTTCCTCTCCGTACCTATTTCAAGGTCCTAGAGCCTAGACTATTTGGTGAACCCTACAAACAAAAATATAGTTGATTTTTAGTGTTAATCATTGATTTTAATTGTCTTGATATACTCAAAAGGGTACAAATGTGCAACTTATGGTGTTTACAAGAGACAAAAGAGAAGAAAACATTTAGAGCATTCATGCAAAAGCAAACTAGATTCTTCAAGTTGAAAGAAATGGCTTTTAAATCTTTGTAAATGCAAAATTTTTGAACTAGTATTCTAATATCCTATAATGCAAAATATTTCCTAGAATGCACTTTTTGTTTTAGGATATAAATGCAAACTACTAAAATTTCAGGGAAATAGCAAAGAAGGAACTTTGAAAAATAACTCTTTTCTTTTGTAATAGACAACCTATGCTACAACTACCACACATAAATGCATAACTAAATGCAATATTTTTTTTATTTTTTTGAATGCTTAGGAAAGAAAATCACAAGTAAATGCTATTTTTCATTTTTTAAAGAATAAACAAGAACCCAAGACTAGTATAGACCCTAAACCATTGCTTGAACACATGGATTCACTGGAATCCACAGGAGGTGTTGGCATAGGGGCAGACCCAGGGTTCAACGCTCAAGAACACACCAACAAAGCCCTAACTACCGACCCTTTCGGCAACACCTATTAAGCAGATGAAGTCTCACGTGAGGTAGAGGCATGGGTGGTTGCAGGACTCGAGTGTCTGCAACCTTAGCTGGGACATAGATCTGTGATTATATCGCTTACAGAGCACTTCAGATCGATCACTTGTCAATATTCAACCCTTATTATACTTCGCAGATAGCATAGAGCATCGCAACATTCACTTAGATCTAAGGTATTTTAGCACTTAGCAACAGTAAAATAGATTAGATCCAGTAGATCAACACTAATCATCTTCGTACATGTCATATCTAACATTCACACACCTCTAAGAAGCACAAAGCATAAGTAGATCTATCTAAATATATCAAAGCACTTAGCAAAAGAAAGGATAAACACATCAAGTCAAAGCACAAATAATAACACATAGATTTGTGTGGTTCACCTCCACCCTGGGGCTACATCCATCAACTCTTCTTCTTTATTAGTGTCTTCAATAGATTACAACATAGAGCCACCAAAAACCTTCTTTGCATAGGACAGAATATCTGCACAGCTCGCTAGATCCTTCTTCCTTGCGCTACAACACAAAGCCTTCCATAACTCCTTACAATGACGTGCACTTAGCTCTGCAAGCCTCTTACAGACATGCACAGAGCCCTTACAAAATCTATTATCACTTAGCTTACATCACATACATCTCTATCTCCTTTGATAGATGCCTAAATATCTATTTATACATTACAAAAGTGGGCCTAAGCGTGGGTAAAACCACAGGTCGACATCCCTTTCCCATTACATATTCCCAAAAACCCTAAAGGGACCCAAAAGTGGGCCAAGATTCCACAATCTCCGCTTCATCTGGTGCTCCATCTTCGACAGGCTGTTAAAGTCCCAAAAATGGTCAAACATGACCAAGTATCTCCCAAAACTTGGTCAAGGACCAACAGACCCCCAACACTCACCTGTGAGTCATCCCAAGTCACTCTGGTCTGATCAATTATGCCTCAAATGCCTCGATCTTGGCTCGAGCTACTTTGACCTATTATTGTGCTACGACCTCTTGCTTGACAAACTCCTAGATGAGTGCGTCATTGACTAGTCTCTCTAGGCATTGTTCTATTGTACTCACAACCTGTTCTAGTTCTGCTCCTCGGCTTTCAACCTCTGTGAACAACTGACATGACTTATCTTGCACTGGTTGAAGTCTTTGAGTCACGTCCATCACTTTTCTCTGGATCGTATGGATCTGTTGTTGGGTCATTTGTTGTTCATGAGATCTCTTCATTCTTTCTACGGGTGAAAACGCCTTCAGCTGCGTTTGTATCTTTTCAGCTTCATACTTTGCCTCCTGGAGCTGCGACTCTAATCTATATAACTCTGGGTTTTTGGTGAGGTTCTCATATGTCTGGGAGTTGTAGTTACTCAATTTCTTGCACTCCAAGGCAAGAGATTTCAGTTTGTCAAATGCGTTGCGGGAAGTGATTTCTCTTTCATCTTTGATCTCCTGTGGGGTCTTAGGTACTGCGTGAAGCTCTAGATCTGCACTACACTGCTGGAGCTTTTGAATTACTCTTTCCAGTTGTGCCACCTGCTATGGAAACCGTTCTTTTTTCTATACTTCGACGACGGTCATAGAGTGAAGTGTTATGTTGACCAGTTCCTTTATCTCGAGTTTCTCTGCGAGCAATTGTTCCTTGCTTTGTTGTAGCTTGGCTATCTCCGCATCCCATTTTGCTTGGAGAGCAATCTTTTCTCATTCTGACATACTGCGATGCTCCATAAGAACTCCCTATACCTGTGTTAAAGCCTAAGTGGCTTGCGTTGTTTCTTATTGAGCTCGTCAAAGGTGAGATTTGACTGTATCAGCAATCCGATGGAGTTGAGATGGCTCATCCATTAGTTCTGGTGTTCCTACTATTAGAGGTGCAGTGGAGACTGTGCAGCTAGACTGTAGTTCCTGCTGCACCCCTTAGATCTCTATCTCAATACAATTATACATCTTCTCCCGCTTCACCTCCTGTGTCTCTACTATCTCTAGCGCAACATCATTCAGGGTTGCAATGATGAAATTGAAGTCGTCTGGGGTCACTGTGGTCTGCATCTTAGTCATGGGAGCTTTGGACTTCTTCCGGGAAGAAGGTTTCTGAGGTGATCCCTTCCTCTTCTTCAAAATCTCTGCTTTGTCTCTATGCTTCTGTTTGACTTCTTCTAACTCTTCACCATCACCCTCTTTCTCTGCATGATGGAAGCAGTCTTCACTGAGGCACTACTTAATTCTTGCACTTCGTTGATATTCTATTGCATGCTAGGTCTGGGTAGATCCTGAGTAGTTTCTGGACTGTCTACATAGAATATATCCGCAGGGTCAGCTAGAACAAGGAGGTCTGCCGACCATTCCTTTGTGATCTCTTCTAGATATTCTTCTGTTAATCTATAATATGACTCTAATTGCTGCTTGTGCTTGTCAACACGCGTTGTGATGTAGAGAAAGTGTCTATCTGTGTTGAACTTCATCAGGGGTCGAAAACTATAGAGGGTGTTCAGAGTGATGCGTGGTGTAGACTGGATAGTTACTTTCAACTGATTATAATATGAATGAAACACGAAATTTGATTGCCATTGTTTATTCATATCATTCAAGTACCACAGGGTACTGAACTTCGTGGCCAACAGTTCAAATGGCTCAATGTTTGGGAAGGTCGCACCTTCCGACATCTCCCATGCAATGAAAGCAACCAAGATCATGAACCAACTGAAATGGAACTCATATCCTTGATCCTGGGCTTCTCTGCAGTCGAGATCCAGTTGGTTTACCAAGTACTACGCCCAATGTAGGCCCTCCACGCACTTTCTTGCGAGGTCTACTACGAATCTAGTGACTTGGGTTGGCTAGTTCTTACGAACTAATTTTCTTGCGATCAACTGGTAGGCGAGGCGTACTGCGTCATTCTGAATAGAGGCTACCTTGTAGCCTCGCGTGCCCTTCTCGACATCACCATAAGTCTGTTTTATCTTATGTGTGAAGGCTCGGTTTGTGGTCTTTCCAGGGTAAAAATCATGTGGGTCTGGGCCTTGCATGCTCAGCCCGAGGATCCGATGGATCAAGGTTGGGTCCACTGTGATACGTCAGTTCAGCCATAAATATTCTCCATGGTAATAGGATAACAACAACTTAACACATGCGTTCACTTCTTGATGTCATCTAAAGTGTGGGATATTCATAACATTAAGCAGGGTAGACTGCGCGAGGTTATGGGTCCAAGGATGGGGGATAGTATTTGAATTCTTTCCTTTCATCTTGGTCAGATACTTATGCGGGGCGAGCATACTGTAAGATTTACAGTCTCTAAGGTTGAAGTCACTAAACTTCAGTGCTGCTATCTTATCCTGGTTTGTGAAAACTGCACGTATCCCTTTCGAGAGGTACACAGTGACCAAGGAATGATCAAAATCTCTAGGCACGCTATCTATGCTCACTGCGCTGCTTAGAGGAGGTATATACACAGGTACGATGCTTGGAATCAACTTAGCATTCACGAGATCGTCTCTATGCTTCGTTCTCGTCTTTATCATGATTCTGGAAGTTCCTGCTCCATGAGCAGTTGATGGAGAAGCTTGGACTCCTCATGTCGATGATGCTTGCACACCTGTAGACATCCTTCTTTTTGACATGACTTTCTCGGTCATGAGATCAACGAGTACTTCCTTCGCAGATTCTTCAAGTGAGCTAAGATCCTTGGACATACGCGCTCGGGGTTAATAATATCGGGTTCACGAAGTAATGTAGACATGGAAATAAGATAAATTAAGGGCGTAATGATCACTGGACAATCTTAACCAAGGTTGTGAGCTCAAATTTTCGATTTGGAAAAAGTGTTCTTCGTGCATGGCACGACGGGGTAAATAGGAAACTCAACAATAGATTGCTTGCAACGGGTATGATGCTTTATTAACTTTTGTTCTGTCCATTATGGCGCGGTCCATCGGTTAACTGGCGAGCCATAAATTTTTTCCAGTCATTCGGAGCATCATTCGAATGGATATATCATCCCCAACGACTATATTGCTTCGCCACGATGAAGTGACCTATGTCGTTGTTCTGATATCTCGACGAAGCTCAAATTCTGCAAATTTTCCTTCTACGAGGCTCCCTCTGGAACCTTCTGTAATTTTTCAATCTTAGTCCTCTTCCTACTTAGCTTCCTAGCCTTCTTTTGAGTGAGCTTCATCTTAGTATTCTTCTTTCGATTCATATTCATATCTTCTTTAGATATAGTTACTACGTTCTGTTGAAAATCTTTCAGGGTTAACATATCTTCTGCCTCTGGAGTAAGTACTTTAGTCTTCCGAGGGTATTCTAGTGGTCTTGAAGCTTCGACATCAGAGTCTCTAGGGTCAAATATCTTTGATTCGTTTGCATGTTCTTTAATCAATTAAGTGATCCTTATGGTCATGAAATCTTGTAACTCTTGTTTCTGTTGTTCCAAAACTTCTTCTTCTTCCTTTCATCTAGCTTGATCTTTATCAATCCAGGGTTTTCCCAGTAACATGGTAAACGGGGTGATGTCCTCAATAAATTTAATAATCTCAAAATCTTCTTCAGTCAAAGTTCCATTGGAATTCATAGATATCTGAGTGAGCTTTCCACATAGTTTTACCAATTTTCCTTTGAATAGTGCTATTCCTCCTAATGAAGGAATCATATCAGGCCTTCCTATAGCTTCCCAAGTTCTCTTTTTCATGATATTCATCTGTGTTTCCTTATCGAGAACACAATCAATGTTGAAGTCCCCCATTCTTACCTCGATGCATTCTTTTTCTTTAAAGATCTTTGATAACCTAACATGTCGGTGATCATTCAAGGTTTTTTTCATCTCCATCAATACTTTTGTTGATTCTTTCTAGGGTTTTGCAATTTCTGGATCTGCCTTAGGGTTTTTTTGGTTCATATTCATTCCTTCAAGCTTAGCAATCATTCTAGGGAAATCCAACACTTCATGGTCCATAGCCTTACAACAAATACAACTAGGTATTCTTCCAGAGAATTCCTTAGCAAGATGTCTTGGTCCTCTGCAACTGTAATAGAGGGTCAATCCTCTCTTTCTTTTAAATAGTCCCTAGATCCCTTTATACTACGCACTAGGATCATAGGAGTTAACCTGCAACACATTCTTTCTAAGATCCTGCATCCATTTGTTATTCCAAACATTCTTTCTATGCATAGGTATAACATATCTTTCACTATTCTTATCAGATCTATTCATATCAAACCTTCTTTCATCTATTAATGCCCTAGTTTTTAAGCTAGGACAAAATCTATCAAACATACTTAGATCCATACTTTAGAAACACAAATTTCCACTTATCTTACTTTTACAGAGTACAAATCTTTCAGATCTTGCTTCTTTAACTATTCTTACCTCTATCATAGCACAGAGCTTACAAATCTTACCTCTTTTAATCATAAAATTCCACTTTTACCTTTCTTAGAGCACAAGGCGTTCATATCTTTCTTCTTTTCGTCAGTGTCAACCTCGTTTATTGCAGATCTGACCTTTCTTTCTTGGTACAAAGCTTCATAGGTCAAGTAGTGTGTTACGCACTAGGGCAATAGGTCTATGCACAAAGCTTTATTTTTCACAAGCCTCTTCTTTCTTAGTTCCCAACAATCACAGTTTCAAGTCCCGACAACGAAACCATTTGTTGGCATAGGGGTAGACCCAGGGTTCAACGCTCAAGAGTGCACCAACAAAGCCCTAAATATCGACCCTTTCGGCAACACCTGCGAAGCAGATGAAGTCTCACCCGAGGTAGAGGCAGTGGTGGTTGCAGGACTCAAGTATCTACAACCTTAGTTGGGACATAGATCTGTGATTATATCACTTACATATTACTTCACATTGATCACTCGTCAATATTCAACCCTTATTATACTTTGCAAATAGCACAGAGCATCGCATCATTCACTTATATCTAAGGTATTTCATCACTTAGCAACAGTAAAATAGATTAGATCCGGTATATCAACACTAAGCATCTTCGTACATGTCAGATATAACATTCACACACCTCTAAGAAGCATAAAGCATAAGTAGATCTATCTAAATATATCAAAGCACTTAGTAAAATAAAGGATAAACACATCAAGTCGAAGCACAAAGCATAACACACAGATTTACGTGGTTCACCCCCACCCTGGGGCTATGTCCACCAACTCTTCTTCTTTATTAGCGTCTTCAATCGATTACAACACAGAGCCACCAAAAACCTTATTCGCATAGGAAATAATATCTACACAACTCGCTAGATCCTTCTTCCTTGTGCTACAACACAAATCCTTCCACAACTCCTTACAATGACTTGCACTTAGTTTTGCAAGCCTCTTACAATCATGCATAGAGCCCTTACAAAATCTATTAGAACTTAGCTTACATCACATACATCTCTATGTCCTTTGATAGATTCCTAGATATCTATTTATACATTACAAAAGTGGGCTTAAGTGTGGGTAAACCCATGGTCCGACATCCCTTTCCCATTACATATTCCCAAAAACCCTAAAGGGACCCAAAAGTGGGTCAAGATTCCGCAATCTCCGCTTCATCTGGCGCTCCATCTTCGACAAGCTATCAAAGTCTCAAAAATGGTCAAACATGACCAAGTATCTCCCAAAACTTGGTCAAGGGCCAACAGGCTCCCAACACTCACCTGTGACTTGTCCCGAGTCACTCTAGTTTGATCAATTCTGCCTCAAATGCCTCGAGTTGCTTCGACCTATTGTTGTGCTACGACCTCTTTCTCGACCCTAGAGAGAATCTAAGACCCTAGAGAGACTCCCCAATCAGAGTTGCCAATTCTACTATGGGGAAAATCCCCCTATACTGGTTCAAAGGTAAAGGCAGAGCGCTAACTCCCTTAAAATAAATTTTTGCCCTTAAACTACCCCAAAACCAACTAAACTAAGTGATGAGAAAGAAAGGAAAGATGATTAATGAATGTACCTTTAGTCCTTACGGTTGGTGTCGACCTCTTTTTCTTGTTGTCTCCTCCTAGAATATTGGTCTCCTCCCAAAGATGACCTGCAAAAGGTTAGGAATACAATGAAACAACATATGCTATCTCTACTAATCACTTTAAAATTTTATACATAGGTATAAATGCACAAATCAACGCAAGCATGTAAGCATAGTGTTTTGGGACAAGAATGAACTCTTTTATTCAATTTTAAGATAAAAAGGATTACAACCTTTGTCGGCAATCACTCCACGATCTAGGTCTGGGATCTTCTATCATGGCTCCAAGTGCATCAATTCCATGTTATCTTCTCACAACTAACTTATCACCTAGGAAAGGAGGAAGGGTTGCATAAGGAGAAAGGGATGGAGGGGAAGGATGAGGCCAAAACTTAGAATAGGATGCAAATATTGGGCTAAGAAGGGGAAAGGATTTTGGTAGACCTTTCTTATTCTCTTGCTTGTGTCTCTAAATGACACCCCAAGACCTCTTTTTATATGAGGAAAATATGGTTATTCGGTTTGGGGACGGGATACAAGGGGTAAAAAGGTTAGGAAACCCTCTATAGCCCGTAAACTTTTCTGAATTCCATGAAATTTTATATTTTTTGCAACTTTTAATGATAAAAATGGGATAACTAGCATGCGGATCACGTATGTACGCGGGCTATTAGTGTAACAAGGTGTGTGCATTATCCAAAAAATATTTTTTTAAGAGGAAGCCTCAACAGTATTTTGGAGAAGTATGTAAGTGGAAAGGCCAATGTCTTGTATGTGCATATAAGGAATTTTTTAACTATAACACATATGATAATCACCATCCTAGTTTGATTTTAGCTCAGGTTTCCCCTTTATATGTTTCTAGTGTTTGAGTAGACTCTTCCCTTCCACCGGTGGATTATGTGGCATATTATCCTCGGTGTTCAATTGATTCTGAGAAAGGATCTTTACAGTTATGTTCACCTTCTTGAGACAAGGTCTCGACAATTGATTATGTTTTGTATCCAATGGGGGCATGCAAGCCTTTGCTTTCCCCTTGTTGTATAATTCTTTGTACATATTTTACTTTTAGGTTTTCTTGTTTTCAAGTTTTGTATCCCATAACACTTTTTTTATCATAGGTTTCTATATTTGACTTATTAAATTATGGGTGAGTGTTTTTGGTCTTATATACAGGAATATGAAGACATTTTTCTTTGGTACCTTTCTTCATGTTAATCTGTCTGATAGGTAATGACATACAAACTAGCATATAGGTTAGATTTTCTGCTTCATGCATTTTTGCATTATCTTTTCCCTATTTCATTTTGCATTAGGATAGACCCCAATGAGTTGCGATGTGAAACCTTCTCTATTGTTTAGAAGTGTCGTAATTCATGTAGTAGAGCCTACCTTCCATGGGCATCTTAGTTTATAACTTATTTGTATTCCGGTTCTCATGCTGCAAGTTTTATATTAGGTTCATAAGCCCTGTTTAGTTTTGCCACGCCTTTGCGTTGAAGCCTCATGACTTCCTCTTAATATTTTTCTGGCTAACCCAACCATGAGGCTTCCAAAAAAAAATTGAGTTATGATTTCATTTCATATTAATCATTCACACTTCTAGGACTAATATCGGCTTCAACTTGTTGTTGTTGAACCATTTTCTTATGCATTCCTACCAGTTTTTAGCCTTGCAGTTTATGCATTTGCAACTCAACACCTTAACCATGGAGGAAACATCCCCTTATCCTACACATGCTTCCTTGCATTGAGCATATGTATGTTCCCTGTGCTTTGGAACTAGTTTTCTTTCCCACGACACTCATTTCCTCCATTGTGCTATAACATTCTTTTATTCTTTTTCAGGATTTAATAACATAAAAAAAAAGACAAAAAATAAATAAATAAACAAAAAGAAAGGGGGGAAGCGTCTATATTTTTTTTGGTAGTAGTCTTGTCTCCCTTGAATAAAGCACAATATTTGAGTCAATGTCTCAATATTTTGGGTTTAGTATGGCTTTAGGATACTTTTTTTCGTTTTGAGTATAATCTCCTCCACTCGGTTATTCCTCCAGTCATATGGAGCATATGTTGATTCCTCTTGTATCATAGATGTATCCCAATTTTTAATTCATGTTTCCTGAGTCACATAATGTGTCGTGCTTTTGTTCGAGGGAAGTTTCATCCTAATTTGACCACTTTGAAAAATATCCTTGACTTTTTAAGTCAACCTTCTTGTTTCAGTCAAGTGCGTCTCAACATGACAAGTATATTTGTCCTTTTCTCATGCTAGTACAAAAGGTCCCCATTAACTTCTTGTTGGAAAGTCTACTCTTATTGATTTTGACACATTTCTCTAAGAGTATGACCTAGAGGTTCATCCTGGGACTATTTCCATCATTGATAGGTGACCTTGCACTTAGAAAATGACAAACCATCATTGGTCGTTGACTGAGTGGTTTCCCTTGTGTTCGATGTCAACAAAAATCATCACACATATGGATACATGCAGTACCTTGGTTTCCATTTGACCCCATTGGTGGATTCCTCTTATTTGTTAGTAGTATTTTTCATTGGTTACTTTTTAGAGAGTCTTTTCCACGCGCCATTTCATTTGGTGCATGATGGAGTCATACCTCGGTGTGGTCCTTACAATTTTTTCGTTCGAGTCCTTCCAAATATTTTTTCTTCTGCTACCCCTCGTGATGTATGATGGAGGATGCCTTAATTCCTTCCTTCTAGTGGATCTCTTTCTATCAACTTCATCACATCTTGCTCTAGGACATGGATCTAGAGTTATTTGTGGTACCTTGGGGCTTGTATTCATCAGTGGTAGGTTCCATCGCTATTGACAGTGGGAATACATCAATGTCCCTTGATCGATAGATTCTATCAGGAGATTCTATCAGGTGTTCGACACCATTTCATTTATTCACACTTTTTATATTGTACCATGGAACCTTGATGCCCATTATCATCATCGATGGGTTGTATCGTGTTTTTTAATGGTATACATTAATGACCAGTAATCAAACGATGTCTCACTATGTTCAAATCCAACACATCTATTCACATGGTGTAGACTCGTACCATGACAGATCATTTTGAAGACTTCGGGTGAAGTATGAGTATCACATATTTTGTGCTCCTACCCAACATTTATTGTACCACCCCTTAGAAATCGGTACTTGCATAGGATCAATTTGTTCACTCCATTGGTTCCAGATATTCTCCGATTTGATTTCAAGACATAGCTCCATTGTGTATCCATTCATGGCTATGTTCTACTTTTTGCATGAATCCACTATGTATTTCTCGTGGCGATGATTAGTAATTTATATATATCACATGGATCCACTGTGTATTGTTCGTGGCCATGATTAGTACTTTATATATATATATATATATATATCACATGGATCCACTGTGTATTGTTCGTGGCCATGGACACCAGTCATACTTTCATATATGTTATGGATCCGCAGTGTACTTGATTTGGCGGCCATGCTTACATTACTCCTAAGCATGGGTATTCCCAACTTCGGAAGAGAATACTCTCACTTTATCTCTGATGGCGATTTCTATTCTTGGATACTCTTTTTGAGAACCTTCATTGGATATACTTCAATGCATCCTCACCTCTCAGAGTTATAATGTATTTCGACCATCAGTTTCCCTTCCGACCTCACACATTAGGGAGCATCTGTTATACCACAAATTTCCACATCATTTTCATTTGTGAGATGGATTAGTCCTTTTCCCTAGCTTGCAAACATAAATCCCATCCTCCTTCATCAAAATCACCTAAAAAACAACATTTTTGTTTCCATCTGTGAGTCACCCATGTGAAAACTACAGAAGTCCGTGCCTTTCTAGTTTGCAATTCGCAGATTCCATAAAAAATATAAAAATATAAAAATATTCCACATTTTTAGGCAGGTTTTTTGGTTGGGTTCGTTCCCAAACTTCCCTTGTCCCGTAAACAATGGAATATAACCACCTCAACATCTCGAGGATAGTATAAAAGCACCTATTAGGGAATGGGTGAGGAGGACATCCTTGGTGCAAGATTATGTTGACAATTTTTCAAGCTTCCCTCATTCCCTGATCCTATGAGTAGCATCCATGTTATGGAAACTCATTTTCCAACATTCCTTCCTCTCCTATATATGACCATAAGGTGTGTTTCTATCCCTTCTGTTTCATGCAAGGAAGAGTCATCTTGTAGAGTTGATGCTTGAAGGACCAGTGGAGGAATATGGGCAGTTGGATTCGAGGCAATGCCGATGGTTAGAGTCAAATTGTAAGTACCTACTCATACTATTTTCAATAAAATAGTTCTATTTCTCTCCATACGTGTGTAAATTGATTCAATCTATTGATATATGTTATTTACTTCATATAATTGAATTTTTGCACATTATACATATGATTTGAATTCATAACTACCTTGTTGGAGCATAGACTTGGTCTCTTTTTGTAGGTTGATACCAGTAGAGATCGAGAGGAAAATCAAAGGTGGAGGGAGAGGATCTACATCAGACGTAGGATACAAGGTGTGAGGCCTCTCCTTCTCTCCCCAAAGTAGTTATTTTATTATAACATTGTTGTGTGTGAGGGTAGGTTTTATCTTTTACATATGGTCTCCCTTGTTGTGACATGACCCAAGATCACAAGGGAAAAATCCCATAAAAAACAACACTATTGGAATAGCGTATTAAAATGTATGTTGGAATGTATGGTTCACCACAATTTGGTGTCTCTCTCCTAATAAACATGCCCTCTTTATGATTTCTTTTTGTTGCAGAATACCTTTTAATATTGGCATTTGTGGAATCTATGATTCTCTAAATTCCAGTATCATGTCTAACACTACTATATCAAAGCTACTATGAAGAGGAGCTTATCTAGTGTAGGCATCAAATCACTAGTCTATTATATTTATGCCTTTCTATGGAGTAACAACTTTTCTAAGTCACATTAGCATTGGTGTATATGAAATGTAACATATTATACCCATAAATGTGATAGAAATTTCCAAAATACTCGTGCACCTCTATGAAAATACATCCAGGATCTTCAAAATCTCACATTCGATCGAAGGAGAGAATATAACCAGCATATCTATGTGTCAAGTTCTAGTAATTTCATGAACTTCACTCATTTATTTAAACTTCTTACCATATTGTATGTTATTATAAATCATATGAAAACCACACTCTATTTTAACCACATAAAATTTGAATTTATAGAGGTGGTAATGAATTAGGTGAGGTTATAGAGATTGCAAAGAGAATTGTATATGAATAAATGAAAGACCATCTTTCCTGACAAGAAATGAATACCCACAACACTGAAAATTAAGATTCAATTTTTTTTGGTCTCAATGGATGGTAAGAGCATTTAGTGATATATCGTTGGAATATTGATCGGGGGGGGAGGTTGAATCAGTATGAGGACTTTTACCACTTTTAACCACAATATATATATTTATATGTCAACTTTATCAGCAATATATCATCATTATATCATGAGCATATAAACATAAGTAACATCACATCAAGTGCACAATACACTAGAATTTACATGGAAACCCAAACGGAGAAAACCACTTAATTCTTTCTTATATATATCAAGCATACATTCATAGGAAGCACCAACTTTCCAATTCTCCAAAACCAACTGGAAGGAGGCACTAACCCCCTAATTTATAGGAACCAACCTGAAGGAAACTACAACTCCCTGAATTCTCTAGCTCCAACCAGAAGGAGGCTATAACCTCTTGATTCTCAGGCTCCAACCTGAAGGAAGATCCAACTCCTTAAGTTCTCCAACACCAACCTAAAGGAGAATACAACCCCCTTTCCTTTCCCCACCTTGCCTCCCTCAAGTATAAGTGTAGACCAACTGTCACTACCACAATCACTGCCATTGTCACTGTCATTGTCACTTCCACATCAACCTGTAACATCAACTTGTCATTGTATCCAACCTGTTACATCAACATGTCACTGTCAACCTGTCCAACCTGTCACTGTAACCGATACTCAGCCAAATGCTCTCACATGGATCATATACCAATGACACCTCTCAAATATATGTCCAACATCACCAACATATGTCTCTACCAAACATGTACCAAGATCACCAACATACCATCACATGATATGTGTCTTAACCATGTACCAAATCATGTGCCATTCAAGCATCAACCATGAACCACACCCTATACCACAACAAGTGCATCAAACATGCACCAACACTTGTACCACAACAACTGCATCAACCATGCACCAACACCTGTACCAAACCGTGCATCAACCATGCACCAATACCTGTACCAAACCGTGCATCAACCATACACCAAAACCTATACCATACCATGTACCAAACCTGTACCAAATCACACATCAACCAAAACCTATTCCATACCATGTGCCAACACCATATCATGTATCAAATATGTATTTCACCACACGTCAATGTCACCAAGGAATGCCTCATACATATACCAAAAATGTATCTCAAACAATGTTCCCAATATCCAAGATGCTTCTCAAACCATGTGCCTCAACCATATACCATATCACTAATGATATGTATCAATCATGCCATACACCATGTACCATAAGATATCATCAATGAATTTCCTCAATAAAGTACCAAACAACCAAGATCATATACCAAGTATATGCCTCAACCATGCACCTAATATGTGTCTCAAGCATGTGTCGATGCCTCAACATTATACCAAAGACTTGCCTCAAACATGCACCATAACATCATCAACATGTAACCCTCAAAAAATTCATATAAACATACTTTTAGCTCTGTAATAAACCTAACATATGTGATCAAAGACCCGCAGACCTTCCTCAACTTCAACAACAAAAAAATAACATCTTCATCAAACTTTACCTTAGTCTCACTGGACTAGTTTTGGATTAGTTGCAAACCCTAACTTTCAACAAGAATAACTTCGTACCTGTAATGAATTAAGGTATGAAAATTTTACCAAATATTATTCAATATATTCTATGCAATTCCTCCAATTTTCACTGCTTGGAACATCCTAGAAAACGAGTAATAGAAAAAATTGCAGACCTTGTTGAATTGTATGTTGACGATACCATGACCCATCAATTAACACACATCTTAATCGTAATGAAGTTTGTCAGGTTCCTCATGAAAAATTCTTATGATTCTAATTCTATAACAACTAATAAAACAATGTTTAATCTGCTTATAGTTTCCAAAGAACCATTCCTTATTCAAACTCCTGATATATTAGTCTCAATGCTAAAGGGATTATTCTTATGGGAAGATGAGAGGGGGAGGAGAGAGCGATCAACACCATTTAAAACATCAAATAAACAATATATATCTTGATTTTATTTATTTATTTATTTATTTATTTTTTTTGGGGGGGGGTAGGGTTTACTAGTCCACGAGGATTAAATATGTAAGGTATATCATCGTATCCATACTATATAGAAAATTCACCAAATTTCATACTATTGCCAAATTTCCATTCAACAAAAGCCAATACAACTAAATCTAGCTATTATGGCATAAAGGTCTACAACTTCAACCTATATGTATGGTGTATCTCTTCGAAACAGAAATTGCACTGGATAATTCCTTTTAATCCATGTTTTATTTGAATCATTGTTTCTTAGACTCTAGGTAGTTCAATGCAAACACATTTGTTGTAGACATTTCATTTTTCAATCACAAAGATTTTTCAATGAAATTGGATTTCATTGGTTGGCATGGTGAAAATTTATGCAAGATTTATCCCATGTATTTGTAACAAAACAAATAAATGCACAACAAATCACAACCTACGAGAGGATGCAATTTACCATCTTCCATCCAACTTCTTGAAAAATACTCCAATAGGCCCTCTTCAACGAAAAATTCAACATAGATTGTGCTTATCGCTCACAATATGAAACTTGATATGAAAATGGAACAAAAATAATATATGCAATGATGTAACTTATGGTCATTGGTGAGGTTTAGAGCTCAGCTAAATGCCATGAAACATATAGAAAGAAATACTGCTCAAAAGTGCTACTAACTCTTTATCCATAAACAATGTTACGTCATTTTATTTTTATTCCTGAATGGGTTATGGACATCAGATTTCAAGAGGGGACACCGGGTTCTTAGATGGATCACTTTTTTTATTAATTTATTTTCAAGTAAGAATATATCTGATTAATACTGATATGAGGGTTATTCCATCACCAAATATGAACCCAAAATTTCCAAACTCTTAAACAATGAATAAAGGTTATCATCATATAGTTTGGATCCCTTTTCAATCGGTTTATTTGTAGGGAAAAGTTGGAACCAAGTGTATTTAAATTTCAAGAAATGAACAAATCTAAATAACATGGTATAGTGTGGATTCTCTACGAATCTTTCAATAGTTGATAGAAACCATTAACAACAATTGATTCTAGTGCTCGTTGCACCTTTCACCATGTGGATTTGTAGCTTAGTATGGAATAAAATACATATCCATTCAATCATTGATATATGGTGCACCTTCCTCATATATGACCTCTATAGACCACAAGGACTGTGAAAATTCAGACCTGTGAACAATGATGTATCCCTAGGGTTCGACTGGGAATCATGGGATGGGAAAAAACCAAGGGAGAAAGGACTTTTTCCAAAAATGATTGAATCAAATAGAAACAAACAACCTAACACATGATAGTTTCCAAAGATAATTCGATAATTCATATTTCTACAGTGTTATTTTAGATCTATAATTTTAGATCTACAATTTTATAACTTTAATTGGGAGGCCCATAGGCCTTGTGGGTTGAAACCCTTCGCTCTAATACCATGTGTAATAGCCTAGTTTACTAAATAACAATGCAAGAAAATACTTGGCCATATACATGCAGGATCTAAGAAATTACCATAAAATAATCCAAATAACCATTGAATCTTCATGAAATTCTTATTGACAGGAGTACTGAGAGGAAGGAACGTACCCATGGTGATATTACCTGTAACCTAGTTTCTTTAGGAACATATCAATACCTTTATTATTGACATGACAACCACAACACAAAGTGGGGGATGAATCTCCACCCAAGCCTCAATCTATTACCGTGCTAGTGAATCCTTATCCTTACCCTCTCTATAGCTTCAACCAAGGAGATATGTGCCAAATATATATATCCTTTTCTCGTCCTTTCCCTCTTTATATAGAGTCCATTCGTGGTAAAGAACTCAATCCCTAGGGTCCCTTATTTAATTATTTATTATTCTTTAGGGTTTATCCATTAATTACGGTTTCTTATTTAACCATTCTCTTTAATTACCCTAATATCCATAATAAATACTTATTATGACCCCCTTTAGAATAATTATTATATACTTATTTATTATTATTTATTCCAATAAGTATTTATTATGACCGGTTTAGGAGAATTATTATATTATTATTATTATTATTATTTATATTTAATAATAATAATATGGGGCATGATACCACTGGTATGTATTGTTTTTTCCCTCATTTGTCCCTTGGAATTTCCATGACATGCCTTAACCACCACACATAATTAATTTAAACCTACATGTAATTCAAATATATTAATTTTTTAATACAACTTAAAGAACATTCATTGTTCTCTTGTTAGGATGAGATACCATCGCGCTTGTTGCAATAAGTTGTTTTTATTGAACTTCTATCGACCATTATCCATAAAAAAAAAAAAACATGAATCATTAGATATAAAACTACATTTTTTTACAAAATAAGATTAATAAAAGCATCAGTGCTCTATAAATTAATATAAGAATCGATGTTCTATTAATTAATAGAAGCATCAGTGCTCTATTAATTAATATAAGCACCAATGTTCTATTAATTAACAGAAGCACCAATGTTATATAAATTATACGTTCTGAAAATATATAATTTCTACTCATTTTTTCATTGTATATTTCGACACATTGATTCGGTTTGGTAATTTCTTTTATTTTACCCTTTAATGATGCACCCCCACAGTAAGATGCACTAGTTCATTTTTTTACTAGAATGCACTGGGGATATATTTGTTTCTAAGCGCACCATGGAAGGTTTATGGTTTTTAAATTAATTTCTTCGGTTTAAAAATCAATTTTCTTGGTGCATTTGTTATATGAGCACTGGTGTGCTTTGTTATTGGAGGAGCACCAGTGCAATTTTTTATTGGAGGAGCATCGATGCTATTGAAAGGAACATGAACATCAATGTACTATTCTCGTATAGTTTGCACTGCAAATCGTAGAAGCATTTTTAAAAATAAATATGACAACGACATGGTTTGAGATCCAATGCAATGAGTGATCCCATTGTAACATATACCAAATTCCCCATATACAAGTAAAAAAACCATATAAAAATCCATTTCTTAAAACAAAATTCTACTTGTGAAATATAGAGAGGAAAACCAAGAGAAACAAAGAGGAAGCCAGGGCTTCCAATATTGAATGTAACTATGAAACCCTTTTATTTTTTTTATAATCCATTGAAATTTGTTTGAATCAATCAGGGGAAAGGTTGAGAGGATGAATGGAATAAAATCACATGCCTGAAATTTCTTCTTTACAAATTTGTATGTAAATTTGGCTCTTCAAACAAATCTATCCACTGCAAATACTTTTTTCTGTAAATATCTCTTGCACAAATCTCCCCTCTAAAGTTTGGAAAAATAATGAAATAATGACTAGGATTTTTGTTTATAAACACATGCATTTTTGAAAATATAAAATTCCTGCTCATTTTTCATTGTATATTTCAATGCATTGATTCATTTTGGTAAATAAAAATTATTTCACCCTTTAACGATGTGCTCGATAGTAAGATGCACTAGTGCATTTTTTTTACTAGAATGCACTAGGGCTATATTGGTTTCTAAGCACACTATGGAAGTTTTATGGTTTTTAAATTAATTTCTTTTGTTTAAAAATCAATTGATCCAATGTGATTGTTATATGAGCACCAATGCACTTTGTTATTGGGGGAGCATTGATGCAAATTTTTATTGTGAAGAGCATCAATGCACTTTGTTATTGGGGGAGCACAAATGTTGTTGACAGGGACATGCACACCGGTGCACTATTCCTGTACAGTGCGCATCGTGAATTGCAAATTAAAAATAAAATTGACATCGATAGGGTTTGGGATCCAATCAATGAGCGATCTCATTGCAATAGATACCAAATGCCCCATATACAAGTAAAAAAACCCTAGAAAAACCTATTTCTGAAAAAAATTCTAGTTGTGAAATATAGAGAGGAAAACCAAGAGAAACAACCAAGAAGCTAGGGCTTTCAATACTTAATGTAACTACGAAACCCTTTCATTTTATTTTATAATGCATTGAAATTTTTTTGAATCAATGAGGGGAAATATTGAGATGATGAATAAAATAAATCACATACCTAAAATTTCTTCTCAACAAATTTGTATGCAAATTTGGCTCTTCAAAAAATCTACCCACTCCAAAGAATTTTCTTGTAATATCTCTTGCACAAATATCCCCTCTAAATTTTGGCAAACGAATGAAATACTGATTAGGATTTTCATTTATAAACACATACATTTTGAAAATATAAAATTGCTACTCATCTTTTCACTATATATATTTCAGTGCATTGATTCAATTTGGTAATTTGTTTTTACCCTTTAACGGTGTGCCCAATAGTGATAAGCATCGATTTGTTTTTTACTGGAATGCACTAGGGTTATATTGGTTTTTGAGTGCACTATGGAAGGTTTGTGGTTTTCAAATCAATTTATTTTGTTTAAAAATCAATTGATCTAGTGTGATTGTTATATGAGAAACATTGTGCTTCGTTATTGGGGGAGTATCGATGCAATTTATTATTGGGGAGAGCACTAATGTGATTTATTATCGAGGGAGCACCAATGTTGTTGACAAGAACATGCACACCGATGTGTTATTCCTCTACAATGTGCACCATGAATCACAAAAGCATTTTTAAAAAGAAAACTACCAATGATAGGGTTTTGGAATCCAATGCAATGAGTGATCCTATTGCAATGGATACCAAATTCTCCATATATGAGTAAAGAAACCTCATAAAACCTATTTCTTAAAAAAAAAACAACTTGGGAAATATAGAGAGGAAAACCAAGAGAAACAACCAAGAAGCTAGGGATTCCAATAATAAATGTAACTATGAAACCCTTTTTAATTTTTTTATAATGCACTAAAATTTGTTTAAATAAATTAGGGGAAAGAATGGGATGATGAATAGAATAAAATCACATAGCTGAAATTTCTTCTTTGCAAATTTTTATGTAATTTTGTCTCTTCAAAAAAGTCTACCCACTACAAAGAATTTTCTTATAAATCTCTCCTGCACAAATCTCCCCTCTAAATTTTGGCAAAATAATGAAATAATGATAGTATTTTCATTTATAAACACATACATTTTGAAAACATAAAATTCTTGCTCATCTTTTCACTATATATTTCAGTGTATTGATTTGGTTTGGTAAATATTTTTGTATTTTACCCTTTAATGGTGTGCCTGATAGTAAGATGCACCGATGCGTTTTTTTTATCGGAACGCACCAGGGATATATTGGTTTTTGAGTGCGTTGTGGAAGGTTTAAGGTTTTTAAATTAATTTCTTTTTTTTTAAATCAATTGTTCCGGTGCAATTATTATATGCATCGGTGCACTTTGTTATTAGAGGAGCACTTATGTGCTTTGTTATTGGGGAGCAACACGATGCATTTATTTCTTATAAAACAAAAAAACAATATTTTAGTATTTTATATTAATAGTGGTTATTGATGCACTTTATTTGTTAAGCATCAGAGAATTATGTTTTGGAGCACTGGTGCTCTTTGTTATTGGCAGAGCACTAGTGTACTTTGTTATTATGGGAGCATCGGTGCATTTTGTTATTGGGGGAGCACTTGTGATCTTTTTTATTGGGGAGCACAAAAAATATTTTAGTATTTAATATTAATAGAGGTTATCGGTGCACTTTATTTGTTAAACATTTGTGCTTTATGTTTTGTAAGAGCACCGGTGCACACGTGCAACTTAGGAGCACCGATGCACATGATTGAATTAGGTGCACCAGTGTGCATGGTCGACTTAGGTGCACTGGTGTTAAAACCTCCGCTTTTCTGCTTTCACTTTCCTGCCTCCGCTATCGTATAAGGGATAATTTTTTCCGGGGGGTTTCGTAAAAGCCTCTGTTAGAAGGTGTTCTCCTTGTAGTGACAAGACCAAATAAATAAGATGATCACCTACTAATTTGAAATACACACATTGATCCACTTTGCTTCTTGTGAATCCAATTCCCAATATATAAGTATCAAATTTTTGATACCACATCCTTGGTGATTGTTTTAATCCATACATGGACTTTTTCAACCTATGTATTAGCTCTTTCTTTCCCTTCATTACAACTCCTTTTGATTGCTTCATGTAGATTTATTTTTCCATATCCCCATGTAGGAATGTTGTATTCACATCCATCTATTCTACTTCAAAATTAAAAGAAACAACAATGAAAAAAATAAATCTAATATAATTTAACTTGGAAATAGGAGAAAAAAAATCCTCAAAGTCGACTCCCTCTACTTGAGAATAATCTTTTTCTACTAATTGATATTTGTATTTCTCCACTTTTCCTTTTGCATTCAACTTCTTCTAAAACACCCAATTATTTCTAATGGGATTTCTTCCAGTTGACAACTCCACTAGATCCTAAGCCTCATTCTTGTCCAAGGCTACCATTTGTTTAACCATAGTCTTTTTCCAAAGTTTTCCATCCTTCGAATCCATTGTCCCTAACAATTCTAGGATCACCATCGGTAATTAATAAAGAATTTTTTTAATGGAAATTAGGTGGAGTATACCTTTCCAGTTTTCTTATTTCCTAAACTCATCTCCTCAATATTGGAGTATGCAACTCTTCTTCTTTTGATTACTGTTCTTCTATAGAGTTAGATTCATTATCCTTCAATTCAAACCCTATTTTCTCTGGTTCTTCCTCCCTTGGTAGGACTTTCGATTTGACAACGTCTTCGATTTCTATAAATACCACATCTCATCTATACACTACATTCTTAGTTTCTGGTTCCAAAGATTATAATCTTTCAGACCACCTTTATAGCCAATAAAGATACATGTTTTATCCTTTTTATCTAACTTACTCCTATTTTCCTTTGGAACATGTAAATAAGCATCACAACAAAAAACACTTAGATGTGTCAGAGAGGGTTTCTTACCAATCCATACCTCATGTGGAGTCATGTCATCCAATGATAATGAGGGTGATCGATTTACCGGGTAACATGTAGTGTCCATTGCCTCTGCCCATAATTCTCATCCCAACCCGACACAACTGAGCATGATCCTTTCTCTTTCCATCAACTTCATGTTCATCCTTTCCACAACTCCATTATGTTGAGGTGTGTATGGAGTAGTCTTTTGATTTTCTATACCAAATTTCTTACATAATTCCTCAAATTCATTCCCACATAACTCTCTACCATTATCCATCCTCAACACCTTAATTCTCTTCTCTATTTGATTCTCCATAAGAGCCTCAAACTCTTTAAATTACCATTGGTTGAAAACCCTCCCTAAGAGCCTCACCTTATTTCTCCATAAGAGCCTCACCATAACCAATGATTGAAAACCCTCCCTACCCACCATGCCCAAGGCCTCCACAAGTTTATCAGATGCCTTCCCAGTCGAATTTCCTCTGCACAAGGGAGACCCTTCATGGATACACCATCTCTCGGTGCCCTCCCTTTCTAGGGTTAGTTTCTGTCCAACAAACATTGAGCCCGCGATCCTCTCACCTCAAGTTGGGTTTGGTTTTCAGACCAGCCACATAGAACACTCTTTATTTGTTTCTCATATTTTTTCTCCATTTGTGGGTTCTCCCATAGTTCTCTGTAGTCTCTTCCATTGCATGAGTTGTTTCGTTGTGTATCCTCGCATACTCTATACATTGTTCTTTTTCTAAAACCAGAGCTAGATTCCTTTGCACCTATTCATTCTCTCCCTGCTTCTTCTTGAAGCTTCTCCTCATGTTTTCTGGGGTCGTCCTCGATTCCCCATAAAGGTACCTTGCATTCACTCCCATGTATTTACATTGGGATTACTTGTCAACTACTCGACCATACTTCATAATTGATTTTCTTCAATTGCAAGCTAGAGAAAATTATGGTTATTTTCCTCCACATCATTCATCAAGGTGGATTGGGGTCCTTAGCACATGAATCCCCTTTATATTCCCCCCACTAATGCCTCTCATGGTATCATGGTTAGTATGTGTGCTCCTCCCACATCCAATTGTGTGGCATATTTCATTAGCAATTATTACATTTACAAAGTTTACATGCCATGGCATGGAAATATTATCTGCATGTTGAGATAAACCATCACTAATCAAAATTAATTACAAATTAATTAGGGGATTAAAAATGGGGTGTTACAAAGTGAAAATAACAAAGAAGATTTTATGTCCAAATTCTTTTGAGGAACATCTATTTATGTTGCTACTAAACACAATTTCAATCTTGGGGATGAGTTATCCTTTAATTTTAATTATAATTCTAATAGATGACAAACTATTGTTCTCCTATGATGATAAGGGAGATGGTCTTCCTATTGATTCCCCACACGAGAAGAAAGAGGACGACATCATATCTAATTAATTGTATTAGTATAATTAATGGAGACTCGTGTTTCCATAGTTTTTTTGGGTTCATTATTTATGTGAATCAAGGATGTCTTGTAAATAACACCATTATATATAAAATGATTGGTATTTATGCTTTTGTTTAACTAGTAAGCTTCTACCACTTAATTGGTTGAATGCACAAGCGAATATTTTATTTATCTGTATTTTAAATGTTACTATATTAATTTATAAAATATTTGAAATTAACATAGAGATAATAATGGCCACAAAGGGAACAATAGTACTAGTAACTCTAGAAGTGGCACACCACCCACCTAATATTTTCTTCATTTTTACCACTCCAATGCATATGTTAAAGAGATAAGAGAGAAACAAGATATAATGAAACTTGAGAAGTTTGATAAATGAATTAATCAATTTCGTATAAAATTTATGCTTGAGGTGCAACTGAACAAAAAAATAAGGTATGATGCGAACACCAGTGGTAATGGTAAAAGAGGTGATGGTGATTCCAAGATGGATACATCATTAGCTCAAGATGTAAAATACTTAAAAAATATTAAACAATCGTTTCTTAGATTATCAACAATTTGTTGGGGCACAAAACCAAGTAGTTATGAAGATGATGATATTCTTTATGGGGATGCACTAAAAAATATTGTAGTGACACCTTTATTTGTAAAAGGGAAGGTGTGATCCTCTAAATTGACAATCATTCTCCTACTCTACAACACAAAAGAAAAAAAATGGCTATTCAAACAATATATTTTCAACATTGTGAAGGTACTATATATTTTTACGCGATATGCACAAATTTCATCCCAGTTGATCAAAAAATGTTTTATAAACTTTATTTTTTCCATGGAAAAGTTTATTAGGGAAACCCTCTAAGATATTTCTCACATTTCATGAATGGAACCCAAACAAAATTTGTTGGTAAACATGTACACTTAACCCCTAGGGACCCTGATGGATTTGAACTCATGACCTACTTAGCCATTACAACTTCAACATGGAAAGATGAACCACTTGAGCTAGCCCATGGGGCTAATAATCTGAATTATTTTGAGAATGTCATGAAGAAAAAAATATAACTGATATATAACAAGGAAATACACAAAGATAATGTGGAGAACACATAACTATAGTGAAACCCAACTTCTATTAATGAACAAGAGAGAGAGAGAAACATTGTAGAACAAAAACTGGCAGAATGGGGTAGCTTATCTCTGAAAAGAAAGAGATGTTGGCTACGCTTCATTCACAACAAGATTTACATCACACTTCATTGCATGCTTAAAGGGCCTCCTTCACCTCAATTATATATGAGAGAGTGAGAGGAGAACAATTCCCATGATGCATGTGGGATAAATTGGACTAAGTTTATAAAATACCATAGACATGTAAAACACTAGGACTTCTTGGGTGGTCACCCATCCCAGTACTAATATAGCCTGATCGTGCTTAACTGTAGAGTTCTAATGGTATCCGATGCATTAACGCTATGTTGCAGCCATGTACATATTACCACTAGGAAATCATTACATGATGTCTGTAATTAACAAATGAAGATGGCATTACATTACATTCCCCATCAAAAGGGTAAATATCATTGTTTATCAAAACCATAGGCTCAAAATGGTGATTTAGTGGAAAAGGTGGATGGCCACTGAGATCCATCTAGATCATTCCTCCCCACTTAGAAAGAAATGGTCCCCATTGCATCAAGTTACCATGGGATATTGGGAGACTTATACTAAATCTGAAGCTTGGTGCCCTGCTTGCCTTGTTGAAGAAGATGTCTTGCTTAGCTTGTTGAAGGTTGTCATGAACCTATCACTGGAGGGGTTGGATCTGTTCAACCAATATAGCTGCATGATCCACCTGAGTGTGGGAGGACTCTATAGGTGAATATGCAACATGAAGAGTATGAAGGGTTCTGTTATAACCTTGCTTGACTGGGAAGTGTGGAGGCACCTCCGTAGGTGCAACAAGAATATCTTGGTACTCTTATACAATCTTATTGATCTACTTTTGTTGTATATAAAGGTATTGGGCTGAGGTTGTAGTGGTTGCAGTGTCCTTATGTTTACCTTTCGATCGGATTGTGAAGAGGCTAAACTTTTTAGTATGAGAGATTACTTTGTGTCATTGTTTTGGTGGGACAATAGTCAGAACTACCTTTGGTATCCTGTATAGTTGACCCCCCAAAGTAACAATGATGTTATGGGGTCGAGACTCATAAAAAACATGATGCCTCCACATATATGGTTGGCCTAATAGAACATCACAGACTTTCAATTGGACAACATCACACAATTCTTCATCCTTGAAGGGCTTGATGTCGTAGGACAAGCAACACTGATGGCTAACATGAAGATATTGACCCTAGAAAATCCACTCGATGTTGTATGGATGCGGGTGTGGTGTTGTTGGAAATTCCAACTGCTTGACAACCTCTGTTGAGATGATGTTCTTTTGGATTCCACTATGAACAATAAAATGCAGTGGGGTCCCCTTCATCCACATCTATGAATGGAAGAGTCGCTCCCCCTCCTCAGGATCCTCTTTTTGTTGGATTGTTGCAGTTGTGACAGTAATAGTGGGTTATGCATCAATGATATGTTTCCTTTTATTATTTTTTGAATCATGGCCCAAGTCGAGGTTCGACTCTTTGTCTTTGAGCTCGACCACCAATGAATGTATTGAGTGACATTCATCAGTGTTGTGCCAAGGGATGTTGTGGAACTCACACCACTTTCCGGGGTATATTTTAGACTTCTCATTACCCTTCTTTGCTTGCATCTAGGACTGGATCTCTTGAGGTTGGGCTTCCTTGCTATGTCCTTCATTATGTGAGTTAGATTTTACTTTTCCATGTTTCTCCCACTCACTCTACTGCTTCAATTTCTGCTTAATTTTGACCGAATATCGATAAGAAGCTCCCAATGAGGAGATGTCTAAGAAATCCATCTCTTTTTGGATGTACCTTTGCAGACCACTGTGGTACTTCAAAACCAGGTGCTTCTCAAAGTCTTTGATACCCAACTTTGAGCACAAGGTATGAAAGATGTTGGTGTACTCCGACACTGTCTGGTCTCTTTTATGACGTAGAGTTGTCGATCTCATTTATTGGTCATCATAGTTTTCGACATGATAGACCTCCTCCTTTAGGGAATCTACAAAGGTCTCCCAAGTGGGTTCTCTCCCAACTAGTGTAGATTCATATGTGGTGCACCTCTCTTATTAACCTTCCCACCAAGCAATGACACGGGGAAGGGATTTAAGGAGTGCAAAGGTGAAATTTTCACTTTTAGAAATTTTTTGGACAGAGCAATAACCTTGTAGCAAATTCAACCATTTTTCTAGAGCATTTGCATCTATCTGGCCTTCAAATAAGGGGATATCAAAATTGGCTTGTACCTTGAAGGGTGTCTCACTTGTGAAATGGATTCTTGTCAAATATGCCCCATCCGTCGCCATTGGTAGTCTTCGAAGGATCTGAGAAAATTTTTCCATCATCTCGTTCCTCTATCGCATGAGGGTTTCCTTGAGCAATGTCTTGAATGATATCCTGCTTTGTCATCTCTCTTGTATTCCTCCATGGGAGGTTGTTTGGGCTGGTGAGAGAATTTGTCTTCAAGTGAAATTAGATCGATACCCAACTCTCTATACCCTGACCTCATCGAGGACCTGCTCAGAGAAATGACAAGGAGTAGCCTGCTCTGATACCACTGATCCAGATTATTTTGAGAACTACATTGAGACAAAAATATAACCGATATATAACAAGGAAATACACAGAGATAATGTGGGTAACACATAAATATAGTGAAACCCAAGTTCTATTAATGAACATGAGAGACAAAAACATTGTAGAACAAAAACTAATAGAATGGGGTAGCTTATCTCTGAAAAGAAAGAGATCTTGGCTACTCTTCATTCGCAACAAGCTTTGCATCACACTCCATTACATGATTAAAGGGCCTCCTTCACCTCAATTATATATGAGAGAGTGAGAGGAGAACAATTCCCATGATGCATGTGGGATAAATTGGACTAAGTTTATAAAATTTCATAGGCATGTAAAACACTAGGACTTCCTGAGCGATCACCCATCCCAATACTACTCTAGCCTGAGCATGCTTAACTGCAGAATTCTAATTGGATCCGATGCATTAACACTATGTTGTAGCCATATACATAAGACCACTAGGAAATCATTACATGATGTCTGTAATTAAAAAATGAAGATGATATTACATTCCATTCCCCATCAAATGGGTAAATATCATGGTTTATCAAAACCACAGGCTCAAAATGGTGATTCAGTGGAAAAGGTGGATGGCGACCAAGATCCATCTAGATCAACTAAATAGAAAATTTCATTATATTCAAAATATTTCTTATCAATTGGAAATATAATAACAATGCATATTATATGTTTTTGTGTCAATAGTTCATTAAAAGATAAGTTGTTGGAAAAGGAAAAAAGTCTTCCAAGAACTACTAGGGAAGCATAAAAAATAATCAAGGATCTAGGGGTGTCCTATGATTCTATTCATGCAAGCCTTGAATATTGCATTCTATATAGAGATAAATATGAAGGCGGTGAAAAGTGTCCAAAATGTCAAGAATTATGTTTTTGTGATGATGCCATTGGAAAAAATGCAAAATAAAGTGTTGCACCACATGCCAATAATTCCCAGGTTAATATGATTGTTCATATGCAAGTCATTGGGCCAATTAATGTAATGGATTTTAATTAATAGAAGCAAGTATGGAGTGATGATAATCCCAACACATTCAACAGAAATACAACACATAGAATATAGTTGGCCATAAAAGTGTGTTGATGAGAAGTGGAGCGTAAGCTTGGTCTTACAATGAATGAGATTAATGCCTACTCCCTACAATCTAGCATATGGACCACATGCCCCATAGTTTTGATCAACTACTAATCCAACTTGGATTTCAATTAAGAAGGAACACCTAATGTTGGTTTTACTAGTACTTGGAAAACATCAATTGAGGAAAACAAATACATATTTGGCACCTCTGATAGATTCATTCCAACTTTTATTGAATGTGATTAGAAATTCTAATGTTTCTAGGCCATTGAATTCACACTCTATGAGATACTATGTCGGTGCACTCATGATTTTTAGGATTCCTATGTTTTGGGTCCTCTTTAGCTTGTTGGAATGAACAATATATGATTGAATCACATCCCAAGTCATTGGGTGTAACTATCCTTAAAAACACATGGGAAAGCCTAAAAGAAGTGCCAAAAGAATCACGACCCAAAAACTATCAATATCATTACCATTTTTTAGATGGTCGTAGATGACCATTGGGATCATATGAGGATTTTTAAAACTTATTTGTAGGCCCAACTCTTTGTTGATGATTGTAGTTATGTGAGACATTCTCCAAGACACAAACCTGAGAGAGAGCCCCTGAGAGGGGTGTGTGGTTTTTATCTAAGAAAGAACTGGAACGTAGAGATGGCCTCCTCCTTACAGAGAGTTGAGAAGAACTTCAAATGATTCTCCTATGTAACACATTGAGAAAGGAGATCTAAAGAGTTGGACGTGCTTGTGGCTGAGCACAAGGTGAACCTGTGAAATCCCAGAGTGTCGGGTTCATTGTCATGAGAATAGAAATGAAGATGATGTATTAGCCTCCTCTGAGAAGAAGAGTTGATGAGAAACTCCAGTTGAATCTTATGTGTAATGAAGTGGGAAAGAAGATCTGTTGAGTGGATGTGCCTATGGACGAGCACATGTGAATGTGATCCTAGTGGCTAAGCACTAGTGAAGAAGTGGTTATTTTGTGTAATGCAATGAGACAGAGATATGGACATCCTTATGGATGAGCACTAGTGGGTGTATGAGATCCCTTGCTATACTTTTCAAGAGTCATACCTGCATGTAACCCTAATTGTAATGTAAAGGGTATTGGTCGACCCCACCTTAATGTAATTGATAATTAATGTAAAAGATAATTAATCTGGTTAATATTAATTATATTATGAGATAGAGAGGTCGACCCTATTGTGCCAATACACACTTCTGTTGACATGTCAAGTCTAATATAAGTAAAGTTAAATTCCCCATTGAGGAATCATATCTTTCATGTGAGTTTGGAAATTTCAGTAAGTACGCCTTCTTGGGAAAAGTGCACACCTCTATTGGGATCTAGTCTTCTAGGGTTTGAGCACCCTCTTCTGTGATAGGTTTTATTGGTGGTGAAGGTCTTTCTCTTGAAGAATATAGAAAAGGATTTTGGTTGTGTTTTCTTCCCTTGTTGAGAAGGGTTTCCCATGATACTTCTTGTGTTCTTGTGCATGGTGTTTCTTCTTGTGATCTTGGTTGCTGCAACATTATTGGTTATGGTTAAGTTTAATGAAAAAATGGAATGAACTTCATGCTTGACCTTTCTTATTGAAAAATCAACATGGAATCAGAGCATAGGTCTTGAAGAACCCCTGCACAAGCTTTCAAAAGGCTAAACCGTCCTCCTTATGCAGTTCCATATGAATGTGACAAATATGGACATTATGCAAGAAACTGTCCAACTAGCAAGAAGGGAAGAAAATATTCTTCTATCGTTGACATTGATCCAGATCCACCTCAAAAGAATGAATATAAGAGAGAGGATAAGTACTTCCTATAAGCTAAAAACATGACTACAAACCCAGGTAAATCAATTGATCTCTAAATTTATAGTTGATTGCATTTTTTTATAAATGAAGGATATTATCCCTAGTATGGGAGCCCTCAAAGAATTGGAACATTATCCCCGATACAAGAGTCCAAACCATATTTGATTGATTATTATGTGATACAAATAGAGTTGTTGTCCTTAAAAAAAAGAGATACCCCTTCAACAGACCCAGAAAATCTCAGATGGAGATTGACAATGAGACAATACCTTCTCCCCCTTCATCAGTTCAAAGGGAGACAAACATTATTTCAATTATTCCAGTTGTTTCAGTTGATATATCCATAGATATTGTAGTAAGGGCATAAAAGGGCATGCCTAGAAACAACAAACTCTGCTAGAAGGTAGAGAAACATACAAGTCCCTCAAAGGACACCTTGAGAGAGAAAAATATTTTTTTTAAAGATATCTTTCAAGTCATGAGCCACCTCATTGAAGAAACAACAAGAGAAACAGGCATGGAAAGATGCCATAATAGAAGAATACCAATGTATCTTAAAGAATGATGTATAAGATATTATTCAGAGACTAGAAGGGAAGTCTGTGGTAACTTCCAAGTGGGTCTATAAGAGCAATCATGTAGCCAATGGAAGTATCAAGAATTACAAAGTCACGGGATTCTCACAAACAGAGGGAGTTGTCTATGATGAGACACTTGATCCAGTAAGCCCGACACACTTCCATCCTTACTACCTTCCATAAGTTGGAAACTATATCAGATGAATGGATTCTTGATGAGTTTGGGTTTCAACAAGCCTGTTGTTGATCCAAACCTATATTATTACTGATTTTGATGACTTATTGAGAAAGCCTTGTTGATGAATACAAGTAAGCCTTGAATTTTGATTTCGAGATAAAGGATCTGAGCATGATATTCTACTTCCTGGAATTATAACAAAGAACCAATGAGATTTTCCCGAGTCAAGGAAAATATACAATGGGAATATTAAAGAAGTTCAGTATGACAGAATGCAAAAACACTGTGATAGAATTGGAGAAAATGAATGATGATGATTCAGACGAGATTGATCCACAACTGATTAAATTATTGATGTATCTAGTTAACACCAGACCTAATTCATACTATGCAATGAATATGTTTAGCAAATACATGAGCCAGCCAAGACAATAAAGCATTTATTGAGATATACACAAGGCACAGTTTGACATGGTCTAAGATATGCCTCCAAGTATGAAATTGATTTTGCAGGGATATGTCTATACAAATTGAGAAGAAAGTACAGTGGAACGAAAGAGCACATCCGATTGTTGTCTTACTGTGAAGGTTGCCATGGTTTCATGTTGCAACATAAAACAAAACTATGTGGCCTTGAGTACCACAGATGCAGAATATATAACATCAAGTGTGCGAAGCAATGTGGCTCCACAAGCTTCTGATAGATTTACTTGATCATGAGACAGATTCTATGATGATAACAAGAGCTGTGTGTAAATATCTTTGAGAACCCAATGTTTCTTGATGGATCGAAACACGTTAAGATGAAATAGTATTATATCAGAGATATGATGCAGAAGAAAATAGTACACATACAATACCTTCCTACACATGAACATATTGCATACATCTTCAACAAATTAACTTGGTGAAAAATACCTCCCTAGTTGAGAGGGAGTGTTGATGACTACAACCAAGACAAAGTTCAAAGTACATCCGTGCGAGACTTGGCATGATGAAGAATGCCTCCCTAGCTGAGAGGGAGTGCTGATGATTGCAGCTATGTGAGACATTCTCCAGGACACAAACCTGAGAGAGAGCCCTTGAGAGGGGTGTGTGGTTCTTATCTGAGCAGAACTGGAACGTAGAGATGGCCTGCTCCTTACAGAGAGTTGAGAATAACTCCAGATGATTCTATTGTGTAACAAAGTGAGAAAGGAGATTTGTAGAGTTGGACGTGCCTGTGACTGAGCACAAGGTGAACGTGTGAAATCCCAAAGTGTTGGGTGCATCGTCATGAGAACAGAAATGAAGATGATGTATTAGCCTCCTTTGAGGAGAAGAGTTGATGAGAATCTCCATATGACTCTCATGTGTAATGCAGCGGGAAAGAATATATGTTGAGTGGACATGCCTGTGGACGAGCACATGTGAACGTGATCCTAGTGGTTGGGCACTAGTGGAGAAGTGGTTCTTCTATGTAATGCAGTGAGCCAGAGATATGGACATCCCTATGGATGTGCCCCTAGTGGCTGAGCACTAGTGGGTGTATGATATCCCTTGCTATATTGTTCAAGAGTCGGACCTTCTTGTAACCCTAATTGTAATGTAAAGGGTACATGTCAGCCCCACCTTAATGTAATTGATAATTAATGTAATTGATAATTAATGTAAAAGATAATTAATCTGGTTAATATTACTTATATTATGAGATAGAGAGGTTGGCTCTGTTGTGCCAATAGACCCTTCTATTGACATGTCAATTCTAATACAAGTAAAGGTAAATTCCCCATTGAGGAATCATATATTTCATGTGAGTTTGGAAATTTCAGCAAGTACACCTTCTTGGGAAAAGTGCACACCTCTCTTGGGCGCTAGTCTTCTAGGGTTTGAGCACCCTCTTGTGTGCTAGGTTTTATTGGTGGTGAAGGTCTTTCTCTTGAAGAATATAGAAAAGGATTTTGGTTGGGTTTTCTTCCCTTGTTGAGGAGGGTTTCCCAGGATACTTCTTGTGTTCTTGTGCATGGTGTTTCTTCTTGTGATCTGGTTGCTACAACATTATTGGTTATGGTTAAGTTAAATGCAAAAATGGAATGAAATTCATGTTTAAACTTGCTTATTGAAAATTCAACACTCTTCTATCCCAAATTTGGAATCCAAGGTCTAGAAAAGAAGGAAGCTAGAAGGTGCATTTTAGAAATTGTGTTTCTTTGGAAACTCTAGATAAAAAATTATGACAAGGTCTCAATTTTCAATCTCTTGTCAGTACACACATTAGAGTTAAAATCAAAGGTTCCTTTGTGGCCCAAAGTATTTGGAAAGATTGTGAAGATATCAAGTCGTTATTGTCTTGGAGAGACTAGAGTTTAAGAGTTGGTAATTATTTTGATGACCATTGTATTTGGTAGATGCCTCTCTTAGTGTAAGAAGGGGAAACTTTGGCCATGATCCCTTAGTGTTTGGCCCTTAGGTTCTTTAGGAAATATATTTTTATAATGAGGGATTTATATGATAATTACTCGAGGGATTTGATCTTGTAGTCAAAATCAAAGCTTGGATATGGGTTATCCAACATTGACAAGATTATTCTTGCGAGGGTCTAAAAAATGATCCTTGATTCACTCTCCATCAAGTTGGGCCTATATGATTCTTAAGCCCAGTGGAAAGATTGGAAATGGAACAAAATTGAGGTGTTTACCAAGTATAATCTTGTAGATGGTTATAAGTGATTGTGTCCCAAGCCTGTCTTGGATGTTCGGTTGAATAAACTATGGAGGCTTATTTATCTAAATAGAAAACTTTTTAGGCTACACAACATGTGGGAGCTTGTTATAAAATACCTTTTTTTTTGCATGGTTTCTAGTGATGGTAGGTTTTGTTGTAAGCATAGCTCAAAGATGTAGCTCAACTTATTGTTGTTAATGTTGTTGGGAATTTGGCTAGTTCTATGCCAACAAGTACCTAGTTTGAATCCCTTTGGGTTATGCACACTAGTTTATGTGAAAAGGTTAACTATGGATGCCATCTGCGAATGTGGGAAAACGTCCCTTAGGTTTCCTTGTGAGGTTTTCCTTGGAAAAAAAGGGTTTTTTGTAGACATTAGACTCACTCACCCGAAAATTCAAAGACATAGTTGTCATCAATATTGGTAGCCTAAAATTCTCTAAGCATTTGTTTTGATTTTTTTCCCTTACTGAGCATGTATGAGGGTGGGTTGAGTCCTTTTTTGGTCAACTGCTCCTTGCTTCTATATCCTAGAGTCTCACTCTCCTAGGATATAGGTTTCACCAGGTTGTAGTGTTTTAAGGGTCTATGGAAACTCATTCACATGGTATTCGTTTTCTTTCTTGTGGAAGAAGAGGATTGATGTCATATTCAACAAAAAGGAATCCACTAGATCTTTCTCATGGTTTTACAACTCCTTAGTTCTTGCAACCCATGTGCTTATAGATAATTATGCAAGAACAAAAGATAGAAAAGGAGATGGCCCATGTGCAACAACTATTAGAGTTCCAAGGAGGCACCCCTTGTAACATGTGTAGGGAGTCAACTAGGACATTATCTGCTCGAGCTATTTGATCTTGATGCTCCTAGAGATAATAGGGATATCCATGTTATTGGGTCAACCTTGTGATCAATGAGAAAATAGAGAGGATGAATAATTGGCCACCTCTCCTATGAAACAAATTTCAAGTCAGTAGCTTTAATGCTTGCAATTTTGGAGATAGGGAAAACACCCGAGATCAATAATAATTAATGAAACCTAATTGTTGTAGAAGTCGATCCCATTGGAACTAGTTAGAGACCAACTCCTAACCATTGTGATGACCCACTGCCCAGTATTAAGCTCCTTCACATAGTCAATGCCTTTACATTTACATTGTTGTGATGTAATTAATGTCAATAATAAATGGTATTTTCCACTTCTCTCTATAGTGAATGATTAAAGTGTTAGAGATATAACTAAAAGCTCACAACATGCAAGTAGAGGCATGTCCACTACGAAATTGATGGTTGGTCTAATTTAATATATTTTATAATATGTTAGATTAGAGAATTTATAATTTTTGTTCAAACAAAATGTAGTTATATATGTAATCAGGCGCAGTATTTAGGTTCATGTACATGACTAAGGCTCGATGCTATTACAAAGCACATGACCCCATTGGATGTAGCCTCAACTGACCACAAAGGGATATTGGCTTTCTTGTTGATACTATCTAGGTTGAAACTGACTTTTGGTCTTGGAGTAAGACCTAAATTTGCTTCTAATTAGCTAAGAACTCATATTCCTTGGACATAAGGAAACAAGGTACTGACCCAAGACTTAGAGATCTATCGGCATGAGTGAAAGTTTGCCCCCTTGTAGATTACTAGTAGATCATTTTAGGTGGCATGGTTTCCTTCTGTGACATAGATGATTCAACTTCTATTCTTGAATAGTAACCAGTTATAATTGCCCCTATTAGCAATTGACCACTCAATTATAATAGAAGCAATTAACCACTCAATTATAATAGAGTTTACCCCTTTAAAAAATAAAAATAAAAGTATGCATGTAAAAAGCTTATATTTGAAATTTGTTGAGTGCAAAATCCCTGTTTTCGTATCTCACTTCCAAAATTGATTTAGTGGATCTTATGATTATGAACCCACTTAACATATGTGGTGCCTTCTAAATAGCGATTGGTGTTAGTGAATCTCAATAAGTATCTTATGTCCATGATATGATTTTAATTTAATGTTATGTTAAACATCTCCGTTGTCGTCTAGTTCGGTTAGGATACCTGGTTTTCACCCAGGCGACCCGGGTTCAAATCCCGGCAACGGAAATGGTTTTTATTTGGTAAATACACTGTTTGTTATAGTTAATTTTACTTTCAGCAGAAACAGAGAAATGATATAAACAACAGCAAATTTTTTCTGTAACTATATTTATTTATTTGCCGGAATCATAGCCTTACAGGTTCAAGATTTAGAATGTACTGTTCATAACGACATCGTCAATTACTTATCAATATATCAACCGACTGCAAACGCTGGAATAGCTCAGTTGGTTAGAGCGTGTGGCTGTTAACCACAAGGTCGGAGGTTCAAGCCCTCCTTCTAGCGCCAAACATAGAAGAATTTTTATCATTGTTTCAATCATCATAGTTCATCACTGCTTCCTTAATATGCATGCCCGAATCTGGCTATGTAAAAGAATTTTTATCATTGTTTCAATCATCATAGTTCATCACTGCTTCCTTAATATGCATGCCCGAATCTGGCTATGTAATTGTTGGTGAAATTATAATTTTTCATTGTTTAAATAGCATTTTTGAATGGATTCATGTCCTGAATTTTTTTTAATTCAATCTGATTCTGTAGTTTCAATCACTAATATATGTAATTTTTCTAAATTTTTTATTAAATTTTGGACAAAACTGATTGGAAAAACGATTCTGGAAAAAGTTCAAAAGGTAAAATGTTTAGACTATTGTGAAGAGATATGGGGTGGATATACATTGTCGAAATAAATAAAGTGTTTGAAAAAAATCATTTTAAGTTTATTCATGGTTTTTCAAGGGGGTGTGAAAGGAATAAAGAGCAATATTGTTTTTATTGAACAATATTGTGCTTGTATAATAAATCAAGAAGGGTTTTTGAAGTTGTGATTGTCTTTTCAATTGATCCCTTTACTTATATGTAATGAAAATGTTGCACACAAGTTTTCTCTATGATATAATATATGACAGTATACTTTGTATTGAAGATACAAACAATGTGAACGATTTTACAAATAATAACAATTTAATTTTTAAGATCACGACTTAGCTAGACACCAAATTGATGTATGAGATCTCTGTGTTTGTGGGACGATACATTGTATTTCCGTATCCAAATATCATCTAATATTAATTACATATGTACATGTTATCCTCATAAATGTATTGCAAAGAGTGACAATATTTTGGCAATATTTATGAATATGACATTTCATGTGTAAAAGTATGTTCAAAACATAGAAAAAGCTACATCATTGGTCCCTCCCTATCACAAAAGGGAATCACAATGGGGGGTAGGGGCTGAGGTTGCAATTTTTTTGTGTGTAAGGGAAAAAGAATATAAATGTGTTTCTTTTTTTTTTTGGAGCAAGACCTATGTACCATCTTTCATATTTGTATAGTGTTCAAATGAGAATGATGTTGCGATTCACATTCCTACTATAGTTGTGGTGCATGACATTGTCTTGAAATTCAAGCCTTTGTGTTTAGTGGTAACAATGTCAATGGTTGACCTTGTTAATGTCAATTATTGGGATTTATGTATCATCACTACCTAAGCCATATTTGGGGGGGATTTGATTCTTACACCATTGCATGGGTGCAATGAGTATGTGCTTTGGTTGGGTTTGGTCTTATTGAGGGCCAAAGTGTGTATCGGATGCCACAACAATATATGATGTTTTTTTGGAGGCCTAGATCCATGTGTGCACACAATCTAGATGACCACTACGAGAGATCCATTTACTAATCTTGTTTTGACCCACAAATTGCACAACAACATAACTCACTGCCCTACACATAGTAAGATTTGGTTTTCTAGTTTTTGGTTGTCCTCTAGTTCTGCTTCTTAACGACTAAGGCATTCATTGACACTATGTGTTGTTGACATATTTAATGGTTGCAGTATGCAGTTGTTATGACTAATGGAAATAATGTTTGTTGTGAAGAGGTGCATTTATGTGTCAAAGCATTTGTGCTTTATCTTGGATTGAAGGAGGCTCTAATCCTCTATTATTGGAGTAACATTATGAATGTTTTCAACATTTGATGAAATGATGTTCGCTGCAACCATTTCTCTTTTAGTGGAAGATTGCTTCCAAATTGACTACAATAGTAAAGGTTATCCATAATACCTTCCTCGAGTTGCACCTGCATTCAGAGGTATGTCCATCATTGGTGGTAGATGGCCCAAGTCTTTGACAAAAATTATTGATCGGTCGTCAAATGAGCAATTGCTATTTTCTGAAAAAACCTCATGCAAATGACCCTCAATTTGCACCAAATATTTAGGTCCTATGAAACTCATCGACTCATCAATGAGAATTATTGAATATTTGTCATCTCTTCTTGAACACTATGAGTCATTGTCCTTGTAAAGGCTTCACATGTCCTTTATAAGGATCTTAAGGCCCGTGTGTATCATGGTAAAAGTTATAACTCTAGTAGGGGCAAGGAGTAGTATTGGACTGTGCCTAGAAGGTGCTTGATCATATTGTTCTTCTTTGGTGCTACTTATAAGGTAGGATTTACCTATCCTTGCATTGCCTTGGGTGATCATCTTCAATGGCTATGTTGTTCATCTTGCTTGTGAATCTTGTAGTAGTATGTCAAATTCCAACTGTTGATTGTGCAATAATGTGTTTTTGGAATGAGGAAGAGGATTTTTTTTGACATATGATTTCCCCATTCATTCAATTATAATTGATGAATTGTGGTGCATTTTCCAATGAAGATTCAGGGACTTTAGGTAGTTTCCACATGTGGCTAGTGTGATATTCTTGAAGTCCAAGCATCTCAAGCTCATTAAATTTGATATTTCCTTTGGGGACAAATATCAACAAATTCGATTCATTCATTTCCATGTTGGGATGCATGTTTGTATGGGCATCCTTATCTTCAAACGTAGCTCTGTTGGTAGTGAATATAGCCATGTGATCAACATGCCATGCACAATACTTATTTCTTATGCTCTCCCAATTTTCCACGATGAATTATTTTGAAATCCCTATGTATGTATTGAAGGAGCAAAATGGTTTATTTGAAAGTAGTTCACTCCAACATAAGTCATCAAAGACATTGTTTCTTTATAATGGATTGGAATAAAACATGACCATACATAGACAATTGCGCAAATGGGTCTCTTCTACCAATTTGTTTTTGTCTCCTTGATTATATGACCATTGTTCTGCAAGCTCAATTAGGCAGAAAGGTTCTAACAATGCAGAGAATTTCAAATAGGCATCAATAAAATTGGACACAAATAAGCAATCTTCCAAATCCTAGGATACTTGACAAAATATTTGGCAACCAACACTTAGTTTGTTGAAGGTTTTGTTTCATGTGACAAGGGATAAATTTTTCAACATATAGCAAATTTCTTGGTAACTTATGTCTCAATTGAAAAACACTTTTTCAGTGTAAATGATGGTAAGAATATAAGACTGGGTCTTATGGATCTAGGGCCTCTATTATTTTGCTCAATATATGGTGATAACTCTCTGATCTTCCTTTTTCTTTGGAATAATATCTCACATCATATTTCAACATTGCATACTTAGAGAGAACTAGCAAGCAATCCACATTTTATCGCCACATCCTAAGTATGTTATGGTTATGGATGTTTAATTGATCATCATTGCATGTCGGCTAACATATCTTTTATATTTTTCGTCAATGTATAGTTATGAATCTAGCAATATCTTCCAAGGGCATTTATACTGACATTCAACCCCATTAGCCCCTTTTTTACATAGGCATGAATTCTCATTGCACTTTTTATGTCTTTGTATTTGAGTTAGGATTCAATCATTGCCCTCAATTAGGTTGGATGCAAATATCTCTTTTGTATCTAGTAAGCAAGGGTTGTCCTCAATGGATTGTTGCATCTATATGTTTGTGTCATGGCTTTCTCTAGGATTGAACCATGTTGTAACATGTTTATCAAATAAGTTTTTTGCATCATTGATTTTCTTTGGAACTTGCCAATCCATTTTTTCCATGTTTGGAGCATTGTCTAGCCATAGGAAACCTCATAACCTCAATGTTTCCATTCATACCTACAAAAAAAACTGTGAATCTATTAGAACAAATCACTAAAATTAATAGGACGTTTATATGCATTTGGCATTATTATTTAGTATGTACCTATACCAATAGTATGTTGTGTGCATGAATTTCCTTTTCATGGAAGATGGGAAATCTTTTGTGCATGTACATGGCTATAGTGTAGGGTTAGTCAACAATATTGCAAGTACACAAATGTTTGTGCATCATTTGGTTGAATGGCTTATCTTTTTGCATAGCTACATGCAAGTCTGACCACATTCTGTATGTTGCACTGCAAGAAAATAACAACATTGTAGTAATGTGATCATTACTATTATCACCCCTCTACATGGAGTCTAGAATACTCTAGTCCCATACATATATGCTCCAAATCGCATGACATGGTGTGGTAGTTTGTATGTAGGTAGTTCTTTGATACTGCTTGTGTGTTTTTTCAATTGTTATTGGTGTGTTATGCTCTTGGCTCTAATTTTCAAAGAAGTTAGTTGTTGCTTGAATCCAATGGCACATAATCAAGTTGTAGAGGAAGTATTTGAATTGTGGATGACTACTAAATTTGTTGTCATGGTATCTCATTAGGTGTAGTGCATAGTTATTAAGTGGAATGTTCTTCGTTTAGGTATAATGATTTATTGCTACCTCAATTGGGAAAAGTGTTGGGAATTCCATGCTAAATAGCCTTTCTATGATGTACTCAGTATTTAGTGATAAACCAAAATCTTCCCCATTTAATGTTCGTTGGCAGAATATTGTATACATTGTGAAGAAATTATTTGATCTTTCCATTTCTCATTGTGTATTACACATTTTGAATGCAAAGGAAGATCATTCTTGTTCCTCTTGGGTAGCATCATTGCTCATCATTGTTCTTTAGATTAGGTATATTTAGATATTCATGGGATTGACTACCATTATCTATATGGATATTATGGAGTTGAGTGGAGACGGTGGTGTGAGCATCTAAAAATGAAACAACTGATTTGTGTACAAGTTGTACATCACTATAGAATTTTTCATTTTGTATCTTATAAATCAATGCGTTGATGACAATGTGATTTTATCACATAACAATCATGACATTTCCCCTTTTCTACATTCCTTTTCGCAACCAAGATGTCAAGATCTACAAGGTGGCGCATAAAGTAATTTGTGATTTGAAATTTTTTGTTGTGGAAAACTAATAGTGCGTCCATTGTAATTGTATTTCCCACCTTAAGCATGAATGACTTGCAAGATTGGGCTAACACGAGAGCATTTATTCAATTTGACTAAGTATTAATAGTAAAACATGTTGGTCCTCGAGGTCCATATTATTCCAAAAAAATGGTGACCATTAGTTTCTCCTTCTTAGAAATTACAAATATGCCCATCAAGAATGGTCGTATGAATTCTAGGGTATGATTCCCTACAAGTTGTACATGTATATATGTTGGACAAGGAAATGCTCTGTTTGCAAAAGGACTTTGTAGCATGTGTATGGACCTAATGTTTAGAAATACATGTTGGAAATTCCATAAAAGGTCATCATTTGTTTTTCTTTGTAGTGTTTTTATATCTCTTTGGTTCCTCTTTCCGTTCAACATATTTTCTCTTGCATTGCTCACTTTGGTGGGTCCTTGATGTAGATTGTATATTAGTGATTGGATTAACATCTTTGAAGATAATGTCATTATTCCATTTATCTCTTCCTCTCTTGTTTTATTTGTATAGCATGGTTGCATGTCATTTGTGGTTGCATTCACTCTTCTTATCAAACTCAAACTGTGAATTAGTGGATTGTATGTAATTTTTTATTGCATATGTTGTGATTTTGAGATTTCTTCAAGTGTGTTGTATGTTGGTGTTGTTTGGAATAGTGGGGCATGTTTTTGCGTTGTGAAAATCACTAATTTATGAAAGATATGGTTGTTGTAAATTGTCTTCTTTTCCATGATATGCTTCCATTCAAGTTGGTTAAACTTTGTATTTTCCCATGATTTTTCTCATGCTATTTGAAATTGCCTAGAAGCAAAATAATGGACACTTTGTAATAAGATCTCTAGTTTCTTGATATTGCATAAAACATGTACTTCGATGCATATAACAATAATATTTCCAAATGCTTGAAATTTATGTTTGTGATATGTTCCAAATACTTTTGTTGGTTGCATGTTTATTAATTGAGCTCAACTTGCTTGATGTGAAGATTTTTCCAAGAAAATATAATGCAAGAGATGAATATTTTTGAAATCTTTTGTTTATATGGATCATAATTTTCTATTTGTATTGATGTATTTTATTCCTTGGATTCGCTATGAATGACACATTTTAAATCTTTTTAAATCACATTTTATTGTAATATGTGTGTGGAAAAAGTAGAGCACAATACAACTTCTTGTTTGGAAGAAACAAACATAACTCATTACTTTACCATTTATCCAACATTACATGGTTGGGTATGTATTCTTTTCCTTTGTCATGGAATCCATTTTATGACATGCAATTACAATGGATTTAATTTGCTTCTAGTTGGAAAGTGTTTCTTAATGTACTATTAGATTAGTTTGACCAAGTAACTATTAAAGAACAATTTTCCAAATATATATTAATTTCATTTGTAATCCCTTTGTATTAATATTCATACAACTTATTTATAGGTATGGTGATAAGTTGTTTTGCATATTCTTGGAATGAAACAACATGGATTTTACTTGTTTCATCTTGTTGGATAATTGGTTGTCATTGATGTCAACCCTTAGAGATTGATGTCAACCATTGGAGAGGTCCAGATATGTTGGACAATTGTATGATCGAGATTGATGGTGAGTTAGTTGGGTGAATTTGATGTAGTCTACATGTATCCCTAGAGGTGTGGTTAAGGGACCGAATTTTGTATGATGAATACAAGCATGAAGATCAATGAATTTGAAGGTAAGACTATCATATATGGATAGTACACATTGTGTTGTTTCTAGTGATATGTGGTATGTCACATGGTTCCTCATGGTTGATGAGATATGGCTTTGTGAAGTTGGAGGACCCTAATGAGTTATCTAGAAGCCCCTAGAAGGTCACAAGAAGTCAATTATTCTAGAAGCTCCTAGAAATTCATCAAGAGGTTTACTAGTCAAAGTGGTTGTAACTAGGAGTTAATCATGGGTAAAGTTGTTGAAATAAGAAAATAATTAAAAATAAATTAGTTGCAATAAGAAATTATGAGTTTACTAATTATGGGTAAAGTAGTTGCAAAATGAAAGTGGGTTAGCCCTAGAAGAGGGAAGATGGGTAAAACAATTAGAAGATGGACCCTAAAGGAAGCCACTTGTCAAAGTACAAATAAAAGAGCAAGAGACTCCCATTAACAACTATTGAGCACATTGAATATCTATCTTGTGAAAGGTTTATTGTAGGTACTCATTGATACATTTGAAGTTGTGCAAGTATGAGGTAGTGAAGGAAGAGTGATGACAAAGTTTCATAGTTGCAAAAGAGAGCAGGAAAGTCGTGAAAAAACATGATTAGGGTCATCCCTGTGGGTCAGACAGTAAACATCCCTTGAGGCATCCTTGTGGGTTTCCTATAGCCTATCATGAGAGGCCTCGCTAGAAAACCCCTTTCGTCATGCGAGGCAGTGTCAAATCTGAAGGATGAGAGGTGGTTCAGGTTGTAGAGGTTGAGGAGAAGCTATAGGAAAGTGTGATAGTGTTTAGGTACAATAAATTTCTATACAGGACCAAAAGGTTTGTTATATGCTTGTATTGAATTTGGTATTTTGGTGATTGCTTGGAATATGGACACAGGAGATTGAGGATTTTCCCTTGAGGGACTCTTTGCTATATGGTATATGTTGCATGTGTTAGCTATACAAAGGTACATTGTTGGTAGTCTTGTTGTTGTTTTTTGGCACACTTTATTGGGTATATTGTTGAGTCATATCTTGTATCCCTTGGTACATGTTTGAGGGTTTTTGGTTAAGGTGTGTTATTGAAGTTATTAGTACAGACTGAGGCTTCATAACAATGAGGGTTTGATGCATGGTTGATATGAGGGTTCACTATACATGGTTTATGGATGTTTGTATATGTATGGCACATGCTTAGAGAGACGTAGTTGTACATGGTTTGAGCTCTACACTCGTGACAATTTGTATGAGATCTATGTGATCAAATTTGATTGGTTGATGAGATTAATGTGATAGGTTGTTGGTACAAGTTGTGACAGGTTGTTGGTACAAATTGTGATAGGTTGTTTATGTACATGGTTGATTTTCATGGTTGGCGCATGATATGGTACAGGATCGATACTCAATATAGTTGATGCACTTGTTATGGTACATGGTTGATGATACAGGTTTGATGCATGGTTGATGCACTTGTCATGGTACATGGTTGATGGTACAAGTTGATGCATGGTACGGGTTGGTACTTGGTTGAGACACATATCTTGTGATGGCATGTGGTGATCTTGATACATGCTTGGTAGAGGCATGTGTTGGTGATGTTGAGCATATGGTTTGAGATATTCTCTTGGTGATCTTGGCATGAGTTGCATGCAGATGAGAGTGGATAAGGGGGTTGTAGCCTCCTTTCGGTTGGTGCTAGAGAATCAGGGAGTTGGATATTTCTTCAGGTTGGAGCCTGAGAACTAGGTGGTTGTGTCCACCTTTCGGTTGGAGATGGAGAACCTAGTGGTGGAAAAACAAGATCATGGAGCAATAAAATAAAAACAAATGTGGAAATAAAACACAAAAGATACACAATACAATAGAGACACATATATACATGGTTCACCTAGTGTGAACTATGTCCACAGAAATTTCCAAGTCCTTCCTTTTTATTATCCATCAAATGAAGGGATACGAGTGTTGGTTTGTTTCCCTCTTGCTACCTTTCTTGGGATGACCCAGGTTCAGGTCTCCTATGTTTTCCAACAAAACCCCTTTAAAACTATCGTCCCCTCTAGTAAATCATAAGCCAACGCAGTACACATAGTGCACTGCGCAGTCTCACCTGAGATAGTTCTATTGGTGGCTGCAACGCTCGAGTGCTTGCATCCTGTGAATGAGCGGGGATCTGGCACTAAACTTTGTGATCTTCATTTGTTACTTACCATTCTGCTTATATTGAATACCTTATCATTCTTACTCATGCATGTAAAATAGTAGATCTAACTAGTCATCCATGCATTTGTCTAACATCTAATCATTGACAGTAAAGGAAATACACAATATTCAATCACATAACACATTATCTACCATGGTTCACCCCTCCTGGGCTACGTCCACAAAGATTTGGTTGCTCTTCTCTTTTATTATGGTGTTTCCAAAACTATATCACCGCACACATTACAATTCTACATCTAATAGGTCGATATCTACAACTAGATCACACCAGGCTCCTCGACCTATGATCTAACCCTAAATATCTACCCTATTTCCTCTCCTCAGCTCAACATCTTACACCACATATCGGATTTTCAGTCGGTTTTCCTTCGAATGACATAGTAAAAATGACAAAACATAAACCACGACAAAAAACGACGAACAACCCCACCCTAGACCTCCTAGGTACCTACTTATACATGTTTTTGGCTTACCATCCATTACATTCTCTTACCAAAACCCTAACCCTATCATGGCTAGGTATTCTTACATGTGTGCCTCACATGATTTCCTCTTCTGCATGCACGTATGTCTTGCACATGTTGTTTTTCCTGCATGCATGTCTAGTTTCCATGTGTTGATTTTCCTACCATCTGTATTTTTCCCACGTCGTGATTTTCTCCCGAACTAGTCCTGCACCTAACAAGCCCCCAACACTGACATCGTGATTTGTTTTGAGTCACTGCATAAATCTAGTGTCTATTACTACTTGAAATTTTCCATTGCTACATGCAATTTATCTTCCTTTCCTTGTAGCTCTTGTAGGCTCCCATCCTCTAATAGTTATGTCCATAGATGGCCGCTCTTTTCCAATAGTTCTACCGCTTTATGTATGTTCTGTGCAATTTTTTCTTCAATTGTTGTTGTGTCTTTCTCTCTTTGCGCTTAGACTGCTGGAGGAGTCGTAGGTACTATGTGCTCCTCCACTTCCTTGATCTTCTCTTTATATTGCGCCAGGGCCTGTGATATTTTCCTCATCTTCTCTTTAGAAGATGCTTCTTTCGATTCTGCGATGTTGGTGATGGATTGAAATACTCCACTTATCTGTTTCTCCATCTCTTCCACTCTTTGTTGTGATATATTTCTCTCCTGCCCTTCCTGGTTAAGTGCCTCCTTCAGTGAGGTGTTTTCTTCCTGCTCCAACTATAATTTTGTCACATCCGACCTTTCTCTGGATTGAATCTCCTGCGTGATGCTCACTTGTAATTTATACAGTGCTTTAGTTCGAATCTTGGGCAGTGCCAACTCCAACCTCTCAATGTATTTCATGGGTATTTTTTGTGTCTCCTCATCGATGAACAACATTTCCGATGTTATGATGAAATTAACACTTCCCTGCACCATGATGTGCATTGTCTCTCCAGTGGGTGTTTCTGCATTAGTGGTCACTGGTTTATCCTTCTGTTTCTACTCTACCCTGATTCTCAACTGCTCGAATGAAGTTTTTACCTCCTGTACTTGCTCCAGAATTGAATCTCGGTGATTCTCTGCATTTTCCCATACCTCCGACAGTCTATATTCCATTTGTGTTGCTATCATCTCCACATCATTTGTTGTCAGTGATGTTTCCATTGGTTTTCTGTGGGCCTTTGCCTTCTTCTTGGTGCCACTTGTTTGCTCCCTTAGCCTTTTTCTTTGGGAATATGATGGCTCAGATACCTATGGAATCTGTGTATCCATGCTTGTATCCTTCACAACTTCATCTTCCATGGCTACCTCTTATGCCTCCATCTACACTTCTTCTTCACTCACGTGTCCTATCAGTCCTATTAGTGCCTATTTTCTGCCAGGTGGACCCTGTGTAGGACCACGCTGTGACTTATTTTTTGTCCTAGTTTTATTTCGAATTGAGATCCGTTCCCCCAATGTACCTATTATTGTCTTATTTTTCTGGCTAGTGCCATTCCTGCTTATCTGTTGTGCGGGGATTGTGCTACCCTGCATCTGGATTTGTACTACGGGTCTTTCTCTTGGAATCTCTGGCACTTTCCACTCCTCTGACCACTCTTGGACCTTCATGTGGATGTCCTTCATCGTCACGCAGTACTTCAACTGCAACCACTCCTTGGCTAGATCCCTCTTTGTTTGTAGCCACATACTATGGTGCGATGCCTGGAATTTTGTTATCTGTCCAAACTCTTGGATAGTTTCTGGGGAGATCTTCCATGTATCCACCAAGCTATTTTGGATCTATGTTAAGTACTAAGCGAACATGTCGTTATTGAATTTATTTACCTTGGGACCTGTTGTGCTTTGCAACGAAGTGTATCTCGTTGCACCACATTTTTTTGTTCTCGGCAGGAACATAATGTATGTAGGTTCGTGCCACCCGATAAGTGCAATGAGGATGAGTAACCACGAGTAATGGAACTCAGAACCCTAGTCTTGTGCATCCTTGCAGTATTCAAGGAACGAGTTCAGTAGGTAAGGGGCCCAACTCATCGAGCTCCCCTTTGTGCACTGCACCGCAACTACTACTACTCATGTGGGCACTTCTTCTTTTCGGCACTTGTGCATTAATTTGCAACCGAGCAATCTTGTTGCAAATTGTGTCACAAGATCATTGATGTCATTGATCCTGATACCTCTATTACCCCTCTTTGTGCCATACTTTGCTTTGATCTCATTTGAGATGTCTTTCACCTTAGTATTGTCTTCTAGGTATTGTTTCAGCTTCTCCCCATATGTGGGTAGCCCTGTAATCGTTGCGATGAGATCGAAGTTGATCGGCACTGGCTTATCCATCCAAAATATGCCTCTGTTCACCCTTGCTAATAGTTGTTTGACACATTTGTTTATGTGTTTCCCGTACCCAAAGTGTGGTACGTCTAGTAAGTTCATGATGTCGGTGTTGTATAGTCCTAAGATCCACTGCGTAGGCTCCAACAGTGGCACACTTGATGGGCCTTCTCCCCTGCTCTCTAGGTAGCTCTGTGCTGCCAAATATGGGAACTTTATGGTGTCAAAGACATCATGGTCAGAGTATTTAAGGCTATCGACTCCTCCTACCATGTTATCATCGGTCTTCACTCCCTTGGGAATTTTTGGCATCATTATACCTAGTTCTTCCAGTGTGCGTTGTACGCCCTGCGCACTGCTTTATGCTCTCATATTATTTTCCCATTGTTGAGATGATACCCCACCCTATGGTATGACCTCTTGCTCTGTTTCATGCTCTAGTTCAGGCTTTAGGCCCTACTGCGTGGAACCCATGGTTGGTTCTTCTTGATGCGACCCTTTTCCCCTGGACGCGTCAGATTCCTTCTGTTGGCATCCTCTTCCGACTGCTTAGGCTCTGGTGTGGGTTCCTGCTCCTCTTCCACATGAAATGTGGTTTACTTGTACTTTAGTGTGTGTATTTTTTACACATCCACCACTGTGGGAATCTCGTTTATTCTGGTTTGTGGCAATCGAGTGCTACTCCGTGTGTTTCGTCTAGTTCTGCTTGGCACTCCAACCCTCGGTGGTGACATGGTGAAGAAACATGACTTATAGGATTCCAAATCTACAGAGGCTAGGGAAAATTTGCGCTCTATCGCTCTTCCACTCGGCTCTGTGTTCTTCTCCTTAACAAATAGCACAATGGGTCGCTTCCCCCCCGTTTTCCAACTTTATAGCAGGATGAAGAAGGGACAACTGTGTCGCACTAATAGTTGTTGCTTTTTCACTTTTTGCGGTGTTTGTTGTGCATTGTACCTTTCTACCAGTTAACTTCTCTTTTGCGAGCGGTTTTTTCAAACACTGGTTTTCTTTCATCGCATTGTTCTATTCTACCAGTTCTATTCTTTCAAGACCCTCCATGTGCGCTGATCTGTTTTTGTTTTTATCTTGTTTTTACTTTTTATGGATTTTCTTCTTTTTATTTGTTTTTCTCATTTTCTCTCCCTTAATTCTACTATAATACACTATATACATATCTTCTTCCTACACCGTAACTTTCTAGGTGTTAGGAGGTCGACTGTCCCTATACAATTTCAGTCGACTCCCATTGATCATTCCTATGGGTTTTGTACCTCCGAAATATTTCAACTGTACAACTCCCCCTTCTGTGATAGTCTTCACTTCATACGGTCCCAACCAATGCATTCTAAATTTTCCTGGATGCTAAAGAAATTTACTGTCATACACCAAGACTAGGTCTCCCTCCTTGAAACTCTTCCTTTTAATATGTTTGTCATTCCAATCTTTGTCCCTTGCTTTCTGTACTTCTTGGTGAAATCCTGCTAGAATCATATCTTCTTCCATCTCAATCAGTTGACTTATCCTTTCTTGTATTGTGCCTCATTCTTTCATGTTGGTGATTGCTGCTACGCGCAGACTAGGTACAAGAAATTCCAATGGCAACACTATTTCTTGTCCATACACCAATCTAAATAGTGTATGTCCTGTCAATTTTTTTCATGTAGTCCTGTATGCCCATAATACTTCTAGTATCTTCAAATCCAAGCCATCCCTATTGACATTACAGATCTTTGTCAAAACATTCTCGAGGATCTTATTAAAGGCTTCCATTGTTCCATTTACTTGAGGGTGATATGGTGTACTATTTTGATGATGGACTTCAAACTTCTTAGTCATAGCCTTATTGATGAAGTGAGTTTCTTGGTTACTCATCAAAATCCTTGGGCATCCAAATCTAATGATCACTTACTCAAACAGGAAGTGTATTATTATCTCTACGCTAGAATATTTTACTATTGTTAAAAAAACTAGAAGAGCACCAAAGAAAAAACAAATGCTACATCAATGTATTAGGCAAAATACATAAAATGGATATGCAGTGAAAGACCATAAAGGTTATAAAGTGCAATTAAACGAAGTAATAAATGTATTTGTTGAGCATGTATGAAGCTATCTAAACAAGTAAATCTATTAAACAATGATAATTTATGTGAGAAGAATTGAAGAAGGATTCACTTTTATTCAAAGAAAGGTCAAACTAAGATATTGCAATATATTTTTAATCCATAAAAAATGAACTTTGTATGTGATAAAAAATTTAAATTTTGTATCATGTTAAAATAATACTAAATATTATTGTAATAATTTACAATAAGTAAAGTATGGGTATAGTGAGAGCTTTACATGTTGTAAATGTTTGCTTTAGATGGACTTTAGAGCTATACAATTTTAATTAATTAATTAATTTATAATATTTTATGTTTAATGAGTGGATATTAAGATATTTATAGAAATGAAGTATTTTTAATATAGTTTTATTTCATTATAAAGGGTTTTTATTTTCAATTTTTCTCAATGAGATTTGAATTAGTAATTTGATGGAGATTAAACCTCACACAAACCAATTGATCTATACTTTATAGATAATTTATAATTTAAAATATATAATGTTTTATATGATTGATGATAGGTCCCTAGTTGGATGAAGACTATGAAATACCCATTATCATTATACTATTCAACTTGGGATGGTGAATCTCTAGTTGGATGGGATCTATGAAATGCCCATTGTCACTGTACTATCAAACCTACACAACTCCACACAAATTCATATCTTTCATATAAAATAATATTTATAACCCTTGAAATTTTATGTTTGAGTGGTAGTGTTGATTGTTATTTCATAATTTTTCCATCAATATTAAGAACAAAATTAAATCAAGAAGTAATTAATTTTTTTATTGTTTTCAAAAATATTAAACAATACTAAGAAAAATTATATAAATATATAACATTGAATAAAAACAAAATAAAATTAAGAAAGTTTAAATATTAACGTTTAGCAACCAAAAATAATAAAAGGAAATCAGTATAATGAAAATTATATTTAACAAAAATAATAAAAAGAAACCAGTATAATGAAAGTTATATTTAATACTGAGAAGAACTTAAAATGATTGAGCATAAACAATAAGTTACATTCCTGTAAATTAGTGAATGAAAGAATATGAGAATGGTTGAAAAATTGATCAATAACCTCAACCAAATGTTGCTATATAAATGTGTAAAATGGACAAATATTTATATGGGTGGTACAATCATATTTTTTATTGAAAAAAAAAATATAAAAAAAATATATTTTTTTAATATAAAAAATAAATTAATGTAAAAATCAAGTTAAAAGAAAATAACTATCTAAAAAATTTGTTTAGGTAAGTTTCATTATTTTTTATTGAAAAAAAAATTAATATAAAAAAAAATAGTTTTTTAATATGAAAAAATAAATTTCCGTGTTGTTAAAGTTATCGGTTCGAAACCTGCGGGGACAAAAAATCCAACCATGTTAAGGGTTGGTGTGGCTCAGGCCGGGTGCGATCCCCGAGTGATTTTGACGGCTTAGATGCCCCTGAGTCGCGGTTTCTCAAGCCACAGGCTAATCGTGTAGCCAACAGGTCCCACACAAATTAACAAACAAAAAAAAATATAAAAAAATAAATTAAAGTAAAAGTTGAAGACAAAAATCAAGTTAAAAAAAAACAACTATCTAAAAAATTTGGTTATGTAAGTGTTTTTTGTTACATATTTATTTATGTAATTTTTTGTTACATATTTATTTATGATTTATTTATGTAATGTATTTCATAATATAATGAGCATCTTTATTTATATTTTAATATTTTATAATGTTTCTCCATTTATTGTATCAAACCAAGTATATGTGTGTTTAAACTGAAATGGAAAACACATTTATATCTCATATTTAATGAAAAATATAAAATAATTTTAAAATGATAAAATAAAATAAATCATCTTAAATTTATTTATTTTTAACAAGAAAAATGCTTTTTATATTAGATATATAAATGAGTACACTTTACAACTTCTTCAATTTTTTAATGACCACCTTCAATATTCGAACATATTAGAGCCTTTTTTAAAAGGAAGTTTCTTAGAAAAAAAATAACTACTCTGAGGCTATTCAAAACATAGGAGAGCATCTCTTATCAACCCATATAACAGAGGCATATACGTAGCCATCCTAATGAAAGATTCTAGTCACACAATAACTACACACAGTGAAATATAGATGTCCTCCATCAAAGTAAAAACCACGAATATAAAAAAACTAGTCCTCATACAACGGGATCAACTTTGATGGTCAAAACCAAAAAAAGACAATTTGAGTCAAAAAAGATTGATGGAGATGATAGGCTCCTCATTTCCCTCAACCCACCTGCTGAAATCTAGCTTTCCTTCGGTCTTTGTGAGTGCCAATTTCGAGAGATGATTTGCCTCCATATTTAGCTCCATGTAAACATGGGTGAAATGTATCTCTTTGAACGTTGATTTCATCATTTTTAAGTTGTCCATCCACCCCATCAAGGAGGTAACATGTAGTTTAGCTTTGTCCTTAACCATTCAATTATGATATTTGAGTCGCCAATGACCTGGATCACCTCAAGATTTAAACGTTGCGCTAGAAAAAGAGTCTCCCAGGCTCCTATCAGTTCGGCCCTCGTATTTGTCCCCTGACCACAGTTTAAGGTCCACTTATAGGTTGTTTGATCACTATACTTAATGATCTCTCCCGCCACACACCTAAGAGCGCTAGATTGTGCAGCCCCGTCAAACCAACAAACTATTGAGGTCAGAAGGCGGGGAGGCTGTAGAAGGCACACTTTTAATTTTTTATCCACAATCATCAAGGGTAGTAATGTTTTAACTTTTGTTACCACAGAGTAAACCGAGGATTTGCTTCCTTAAAAAATAGTCATGTTCCTCTCCAACCATGTGAACCAACAAATAATAGAAGGAAGAGTTATGTAAGAAGCTTCCTTCTTATGCTAGTTCTCAAAGCATGTACTGAATAAATCTCTTTCCGAGGCAGTTTGAAGATTAAGAACTTTGTAAAAATAACTCCAAACCTCTCGACTAAAGATGCAAGAGACAAGCAGGTGGTACACAGATTCAGCTTCTCTGAAACACATGGAACAGATGTTTTTTCCTTGCCATCCCTTCCTTTATAGAATATCCCAAGTGAGAATTTTCTTCTCCGGAGATAACCAGGTAAAGAATTTAATCTTTGGCACCAAATCCCATTTCCAAAAATGACTTCTCCAACCTCCAACAACAGTTGGCTAGATTTTTTTTGCAAGAGCGAGGTATAATTTTTTTTTTGAGATATTACCCGAGCAATCACCTCCCGCCCATAGAAGCTCATCATTTTTGTTTTGTAACTGAATCCCCGCACAATGCAATTATTTCTGATATGCCTCCCATTTCTCTTCAAGGATCCCAACCAAACCAAGTTCTTCTCCCAATTTCCAATAAGTATAGGGTAGTCTCGGCCTACCAACAGCTCTAGCCGAAAAAGATACATCACATAATTCCTTCTAAGTTTAGCCAAAAGGTGACTTGACAAGTAGGAGGCCTGCCCCAGACCCATAATACAATCAATACCAACTTGCACCATATGACCTGATCATGGTCTCCAACCAAGCTAGTGAGTTAATAAATGTAAAGATTTTAGTTGATTTCGCCAAGTCTGCGAGGCAGATGAAACAGAGGTAGTAGTCGACTGAAGCCAAGTTACAATGGAACGGTGTGGGATATACTTATCTTTTATTACCATGATCCATACCCCAAACTTTGTTAGAACCCACCACAAAGAGTTGGTGGCCAGAGCCTTATTAAAAAGAAAAATGTTTCGAATACCCTAGCCTCCTAGTTTATTAGGCTTTCCTAAGAGATCCCAACTGCACAAGTGGAAGTGCTTCCTTCCCGCGACACCCGACCACAGAAAATTAAACATCAGACTTTTTATTTTGTGTAAAATAGAGGTTGGTATAGCCGTCAGCACCATCCAGTAAATGGCCTGGCCTTCAAGCACTGATTTTACCAGGGTGAATCGTCCCCTCAGGGACAGCCATCTATTACACCACCATCCTATCTTATCTTTAAATTTTGATAGGATCCATTGCCAGTCCTCTAGTTTGTAAGCACTAGCATTTAAAAAATAACCAAGGTACTAGAAACCTTTTGCCAATTCCTCGAAGCTATGGGGAAACAAAGTCTTTAAATTTTTAAGAGATTCTCCAAAGATCCCAGAATAATAAAAGATTGATTTAGACCAATTTATACACAAACCAGAGGCCCTACAAAAGAATGACAATTTTTTTTTTTTTATCTCAGACCACTCTTCAATCAATGCATTCGTCGTTATTAACACATCGTTCACAAAGAAAAAATGCAATATCTTCACTAACCTTGATACCTTAACCCATGAGAGCTTCCCTTTGTCCTTTCCTTTTTTTAGAAGTAAACTAAGATCTTCCATGAATAGTATGAATAACAAGGGCGATAACGAGCAACCTTGACGCAATCCTCTTCCACTTTTGAACATATGTGAAGTCTCCCCATTTATCAGAACCACAAAATTTTCACTAGTAACACATCTTAAAATCTAGTTGGTGAAAGGAATGTTGAAGCCCGATTGGATAAGAATCATGCGCAATAAGTCCCAATTTATACAATCATACAATCATAGGATTTCTTAAGGTCTAACTTTAGAATCAAGGCTTTGAATTTTTTTATCTTTATACTATGTAGGTACTCCTGAGCTGTGCCAATTGCATCCAATATCTGCCTACCTTTTAGAAAACCTAGTTGTTCCTCCGATAGTGACTGAGAGAGAATAGGATTAATCCTATTAGCGATGATCTTTGAAATCAACTTGTAGCATAAATTGCACAGGGCAATTGGTCTATAATCCGCGAAAGAGATTGGATTATTTACTTTTGGAATCAGAGTTAAGAAGGTCACATTTAATGAATTAATCATTGATCCCCACAACCTAGAGTCCTCCACTAGAGCAAGTAGGTTATCTCCCACTAAATCAAAGAAATGAATAAAAAACTCCACAGTCCACCCGTCAGGCCCCACGCTCTTATCTTTGGCGAAAGATTTGAGAACCTCCCACTATTCCGATTTTGAGCACGGTCTCTCTAGTAGCTTAATTTCCTCATCATGTACCAAGCGATCAAAGAGACCAACAGTTTTGACTTGATTAGTTATACGCACCTGATACGACTTCTCATAAAAAAAAAATTAAAAAATTTACAGCTTCAATTTTTATAGCTTCCAAACCAGTGTGAATCTCACCTCCCTAATCATTGATCTCCCATATATGATTCTTGTTCCTCCTGAAACTAGCAAAATTATGAAAAAAAATTGTATTCTTGTCCCCACACTTCAACTACACCGCTCTACTTCTAAGTCTCCAAAGTTCTTCTTCTTCTCTTAGTAAATTATATCATTCTGTCTCCAGTAGTTTAATTTTAGTCTCCATGTCCCTAGTATATGGCTCCCGAGCCTCATCCATAAGTAAATCATTCAACAGTCCATCAAGGCATACTAGATTTTCCTCCTATAATGTTATGTGCTCTTTGGACCATGATTTTATGTGAGTCTTCAAGGACTTCAACTTTTTAGCAAATCTCTATTGAACATCCCTTTCGGCCAAGAAAATTGGATCCTTCCGTACCTTTGTCACAATATTAGATACTTCTGATTCAAGTAATCACCTAGCATTAAACTTAAAGGGGTAAGTCGTAGAGAACGAAGGCCTGTCAAACCTTAGAAGAACTGATGCATGATCCGAAAAGAAAGGATATTCCACCCATGATTTATACCTGTCGACACTCGCAATCAGATCTTCGACCACTAAAACATGATCCAATCTTTTAGAAATATTAGCAAAACCCCTACGCCCATTCCTTCAAGTTGGCACCAAGACATCCAGAATGACATCTATCAAAACTACTTTATTGAAGAGCTCTTTAAAGAAGGTTGATAGTGGATATAAATGTGCTACTTCTCCCCACATATCCCCAACTCCACATGTAAGATTTAAGTCACCTGCGAGAATAATATTTCTGCGATCCATAATTCCTTTGGCCACCAACTTTTCCCAGAATGCTTTCCTCTCTGAACAGAGGCCATAAAAATTTAGTAGAGTGACTGGTTAATTTAGTTCCAAGCACATACCTGAAAATAGAATACCACCACAACATAAAAAGGGATCAATATAAAAAATATTCAGGTCCGAAGAAACAAGAAGGCCACCTGAAGTACCTACAACACTGACCGCACATGTTAACCAAGTTGGACGTAGTGTAAACATTAGAGCAGGAGCCTTATGTTCCTCAACCATAGTTTCTTGCAAAAAAATTATGTCTGGTCTAGTATTCCAAAGTAGTCTTCGAAGGGAGGAAGATTCCAGGGTCCCCCCCACCCCTCTAAGGTTTAAAGAGAGTAAGATCGTGACTTCTCTCTTTTAAGGGCTTTCAGACCTCTAAGCACCCCAATTTCATTTATGACCAACAAGTGTGAATCCTCGGTTAATGGACCCATAGCCTCCTTCTTCTTCCTCGCACTCCTATTCTTTATAGGAGATATATCCAAACCCAGTCCCTTAGACCACGTGAAGTCTTTTCTTGTGGGCCCCACAAAAGATCCCGAAGAACCAGTTCCCCTGTCAGGGTCTGGTCTGTGGTAAATAGATCTCCCCCTATAAGTTGGTAGATTAATATGGGACTGCACCTCTTTGATAGATGGAATGAGGGATTCAAGTACATTCCCTAAATCACTATCCCCCAACTCGGGTTCCCTAAAACTCGGAAGTAAGCTATCAACTGCAGAAGTAGACGATCTTAAGAGATCCCTTCCCAGAGAGCCTGAAACACCACGAACACTCCTTTTAAGGTTGTCAACAAAATGTAACTCTTATGAATGGTGGTTACAGTCTAGATGTGTAGCAGAAGGATCCTCGATTAAAATACCTCTCCCAACCAGTCCATCAGTAGGTAAGGCATTAGAGGAGACAACCAACATGTCCCTAGACACCTCAAGTGCACAAGAGTTTACAAGAGGATCCAAGGGGTCCTTTCGCAAACCAAAGAAACTAGACTCATCCAAAACATTTCTTTCCCAAGAAGTTAATGAGTGAAAGAGTGTAGGGCATACGGTTTTAAGCCTACCTGTTATAGAGTTTGTTGGCTCCGGCAAAGAAAAATCCTCAAGGTTATAGCCTCAAGGGATAAATTTGGTCGTCTTAATGTCTGGCGAAGAAACGCGTGTAGACCTATCCAACATTGTTCCTTATGATTCCTCCTCCTCCTGTAAACCCATACAGTCCCGCCACAAATGACCCGTCTTCCGACACCGAGTACATCTGAAGGGGATGCCTAGATAGTCCATAGATTTGGAAATATGATGGCCCTGCCAAACAATCTCCAAAGTTTCAGATAAATGAGAGTGAATGTCAATTTCCACAAGGATTTTGCACATCCTCTTATCTGAGGCTTTGAGTGCTCCAAGGTCAACACTGATAAACTTCCCAAGGTCATTCCCTATCGGTTCTAGGGCTTTGTCATGCCATAAATGTAAAGGCAATCCCGACAACAACATCCAAAAGTGTTTGAACCTAAAGTAGTCGTGGGAAGGATCAAAACTCACCCGCCACCTTTTGATCATTAGGCAACCCCCGTCGTAGCTCCATATGTCAGACAATTGACTTAGGTTTATGGATAGTTGGTATGGATTGTTGGTTGTCATTGATGTCAACCCTTGGAGAGTGATATTGTAGATTGATTTCAACCCTTAGTGATTGATGTCAACCCTTAGTGATTGATGTCAACCCATGAAGAAAGTTCGGTAGAAAATTATGGTATCACAAAGGTTTGAGTAATGGACCCAAGGTTGGTTCATGTATAATGGTATGAGTTTTAATACATTTAAAGGCAATACTATTCTATATTAATATTACATGTCATTCCATTTCCGGTGGTATGTGGAACGTCACATAACTCCTCACGGTTAGAGAGTTATGGCCATGAGAATTTGGAGAACCCAGGTTTGGGTAATGGACCCAAGTTTGTTTGATGGATAATAGTATGTGTTTTGATATATTTTCAGGTAATACTATTCTATATGGATAGTACATGTCATGCCATTTCTGGTGGTATGTGGAACGTCACATAACTCCTCACGGTTTGAGAGTTATGGCCTTACGAAGTTGGAGGACCCTCATATGTTGGCTTGAAGCCCCAAAAGGTCAAAGAAGTCAAAGAGCTTGCAAAGAAGAAATTATTATTTAAATGATAAATTAAAGTGACAAAGTCAAGAAGGATTATTTAAATAATAAAGTGAAGTGAGAAAATCAAAGAAGAATATTTAAATGATAAAGTGAGGTGACAAAGTCAAGGAGGAATATTTAAATGATAAAGTAATGGAGAACTTTCTAATTATGGAAATTGGTTAACCCTAAAAATGAGGAAAATAGGTTAAGTGACCTATAAATGGGTTAAGTGACCTAGAAATAGGTTAAGTGACCTAGAAATGGGTTAAGTGACCTAGAAGATGCTTTTAAGGAAGATATTTGGAGAGTATAAATAAGAGGCAATGCTCTCTCATTTTATATCACACTTGAGCATATTGAATATCTATAGGTGACTAAGGTAACCAAAGGATATATAAGCCAAATTTCAGAGGGAAGGTGAAGAAAAGAAGGCCGAAATTCAAGGGAGGATACATTCTTTTGATGATGCTTTCTAAGGTATGTTATTTACAGGTCATCTCACCATTTTCGCAATAATTTTTTTCTAGAATGATTCAAACTATGAAATTGATAGGCCATTGAGGAAACATATCCAAGTATCTATGGTAAAAAAATTGTCTTGTGGGTCATTGTATTTTTGGAGTTACACTCTGTGGAAAATAGGGTTTTTGGCTAGTCCTGAAACTAGTCTAAAATAGGTGTTTCGAGTAAAAATGTCATAACTTCTTCATAACATATCAAAATTCAGTAAGACTAAATGTGTTGGTTAGAGTAAAATCTTTAGTATGTTGTGTACATTTTCAGATCCATTCAAAAAACATTATGTTCGGGGCACGCTCTACAAGGCCGCTCTCTAGAATAAGCCAGAATTCATCAAGGTATGCCATTTTTTCTATAACTCCTTTTCTGAGAGGTTCCAAGTAGTGACAATTGGAGGAATTGAATAAAACAAAATAAAACACATTGTGTACTACTTTCATATATTTATTCATTACAGGTACATAGTTATGATTATTTCAAGTTAGGGTTGTTGACTAATCCCAAACTAGTCATGTGAGACTAAAGAAAAGTTTGATGAAAATGCTAGTCTCTTGTTGTGAAAGTTAAGGAAGGTTTGGAGGTATGTGATCATATACACCATGTCTATTACAGAGTTACAAATCATATTTGGATGATGAAATTGATGAGAGATTTTGGTTAAGGTACATGTTGGGTACATGGTTGAGACAAATAGTTGATGAGTTGGCACATACATGAGGTGTATAGTTGATGATGTTGGTACATATTGATGATTCATAGTTGATGAGTAGTTGATACATGATTGGTACATACTTGGTACATGGTTGGGGGCACTTGTTAGTACTTTTGTTGACACATGGTTTATGGATGATGTAGCATACTTGTATTGGTATATTATTAGAAACACATATTGATCTTGGTGATGATTATGAGTTGTTGTGTTGTGTTTGGTTGATGCACATCTTTGAGAGTTGTCTTGGTGATTGATCTTGGCAAGTAGATATGATTAGGTTGATACGATTGATGAGACAGGTTGTTGTGATAGGTTCTTTGGACAAGTTGTCGTGACAGGTTTGGTACATGGTTGATGCACTTGTTCATGGTACATGTTTTGTACAAGTTTGGTGCATGGTTGATGCACTTGTTCATGGTATAGGTTTTGTACAGGTTGGTGCATGGTTGATGCACTTGTTTATGGGACAAGTTGATTACAGGTTGAGGTACAAGTTGGTGCATGGTTGATGCACTTGTTTATGGTACAGGTTGATTACAGGTTGAGTTATAGGTTGGTTCATGGTTGATGCACTTGTTTATGGTACAAGTTGATTACAGGTTGATTGGTATAAGTTTACATTAGTATATCTCATAGTTATAGTGTGACAGTGGTTCCATCATTCTACTTATACGTCAGGGCGGTTGGACGGGGCAAGGACATGTGGTTGTAGCCACCTTCCGTTTGTAGCAGAAGAACATAGGGGGTTGTAGTCAGAGAATTGGGGAGTTGGAGATTCCCTCAGGTTGTAGCCTGAGAAACTAGGGGGTTGGAGCCTCCTTCCAGTTGTAGCTGGAAAAAAAAGGAGGTTGGTGCTTCCAATGAATGTAATTTTTCAAGACATATAAGAAAAAGAATTACGTGGTTTTATCCCACTTTGGGTTTCCACGTAAAACACTGGTATACAATGTATCTGTATGATTGTTCATTTGTTCATTGCGTATTTACTCTGCAGTTATTGGATGATAATTCTAAATTGATATAATACTTGGATTATATGGTTAAAAATGATTAAATTTCTCTATTACTGATTCACCCACCCACCCCCCCCCTCTCTTAGTAATCCAACAATTGGTATCAGAGTCGGTTCCTTCAAGAAACAGTTTAACCACTGTAAGGAGATCATGAATTATTTTGAGAATGGAGTACCAATGTTTAATGGTCAGAATGGTTCTAAGTATGAGATGTGGAGCATAAGGATGGAAGTATTTTTACAGGTATGGGGACATTATGTTTGTCTATTAGTTGTTACGGGATATGATAGTTCAAAAAGGGAAAATACTATAGCCAAGAAGGAATTGAGGAAGAATAACAAAGTAGAAATGGATTTCATCTGGGAAGGATTAGCTAATCCGGTAAGAGAAAATGTTGGTAAATGTTCATCAGCAAAAAAACTTTGGGATAAGTTACATGACATATATTCTTCACCCATCGCAGATTCAAAAAATGCCAAAGAAGATGCAGATACAGAACACGAAGAAAGATTTTCATCATGTTAGACAAATTCATAAGAGGAAGAGTATGAAGAAGAAGAAGTTGATTATAGAGAAAAATTGATCAGTGCAAAGAAATATCTAAAGAAAGAAAGAGAAGAAAACAAGTCATCCAAGAAATAATCAATGATCCAAAAGGAAAGTGTTCAAGGTTCTGAAAACGATCAGCAGGTCATTAAGAATTTAAGAGCTCAACTAGAAGAGGCTAGAAGAATTGAAGAAACTCTATAATATCAAAAGAAATGTTTAGAAGCCAACATAGCAACACAAAAGGAAGAAGCAGAAAAGATAGAAAAGATACTAATGGATCATCTCAAGGAAAGAACCAATGACTTAAACCAACTTGAGGAAGAGTTTGTTCAAGAAGAAGAAATAATTACATTGAAAATCCAACTTGAAGAAGCAAAGAGAACAAAAGAGGTCATGAAGTATCAGATAATGAAGAAATAAGAAGAGGTTGAGAAGCTTGAAGAAGAAGTTGTCACATTGAGAAGTAAAATCACCAAGCTCAACAAGGACGTTGAAGAGACAGAAACATCCACATCAGTTATAGAGAATGAAGAGAAGCACTCTAGGTTGATAGAAAAGAAGAATGAAGAAAATAGAAAGAGTTATGCAGAAGTACTCAAAGGAAGGAATCATGGTCAACCGGAATCTAAGAAAACTGTTGAATATATATATTCAAGAAGACCATCCATGTTCAAGCCACAAAGAAGCTTCAATAATGATCATGATTAGTCAAGGAAAAAATTCAGAAGGACTACGCCACAAAGAAGATCATTCACTCTCAGGTATGCAAATTTATTTTATGGTCATTGTTTTTATTGTACTAACTTTGGACACAAGGTTGCAGATTGCAGGGATTATAAAAGAAATGTTCAAACAATAAATGCCTATGTGGCCCCACGTAACTTTGAATGTTACAAATGTCATAACTATGGACACATAGCTAGTGATTGTAGAAGCATGATCGATACTTCCATGAAAGAGAACAATGATATCAGATGTAAGAAAGTATGGATAAGAAAACACAAAGAACTGGTGAACAAAGACCAGGTCCCAGAGATCACAAGATTGGCAATAAAACGAGATGAAGGAAATTCTATAGAGAAAAAGAAAGATGTCAGATACAGAAAGGTTTGGAAAATAACTGAAAGAAAAGAAGGACAGGCAAATAAGGAACAGGTTCAAGAGATTGTGCTTTCAAGCATTATAGTGAAAGATGAATCCATAGATAGAAAGAAAGAAGTCAGAGCTTAGAGAGATGATGAATCTACCAATGAAGATGATGATGAATACACATCAGAGCAGGAATTGTTATGACCCATCCAACTTAGGGACTCCAAAGTAATATGAATATTAGACAAGGGGAGTCTATGCGATAGTTGTGACAGACCAAAGAACCATCCTTCGAGCAGCTTGCAGAGTTTGAGAAGACAGATTTAGAGAAATCAGTTAGCAGAAGTACAGTTTGATAGATTAATCAAGACTTCAAGATAATATAGTGATAAATGGGTTAGCATTATGGATAGTCTTGTAAGTAAATTCTTGGACAATATGGACAAAGATGGATTCGTAAGAACACTTAGTAGGTTTGGACAGATATATGATAGTGGACGAGAGCATGGATTCATAGATTGGTTCAGAGAGTGGTTCAGAGACAAAGGAACATTATCATAATGGATGATAATTACACAGGAAATGGCTAGAACAATGCTAATGGATTCCAAATTGACATATTTTTTTGGACACATGCAATGCATACATCAGTTCACATTCAAAACAAAGTAATGCTCAGAAACAACAATTACAAAACTCCCTACGAACTATGGAAAGGAAGCATAGACAACAACCTCTACATAGAGGTAACTCAAGGTAATATTTTATTAATTGAAATTTATGTTGATGATATTGTTTTGGAAGTACTAATGACAGGTTAAGACAGAAATTTGCAAAGGATATGTAGAATTAATTTGAAATGTCATTACTTGGAGAACTATCCTTCTTTTTGTGTCTTCAGATATGTCAAAGAAACCAATGAATTTTTATTTCTCAAATTAAGTATATTGAAGAAATGCTAAAGAGGTTCAGAATGGAAGATTGAAAACCAATTACCACTCATATGCAAACCAGTTGCAATTTGAGAAAAGATGATGATTCAAAGTCTCCAGACCAGATGTAATGTAGGCAGTTGGACAGGTGGCATGATTTCAAGCAACACCAAAGGAATCACATGTATTAACAGTGAAGAGGATTTTCAGATATCTCAAAGGAACAAAAGAGTTTAGATTATGGTATCCAAAAGGAAAGGATATATCATTTATTGCCTACATAGATGCATATTGGGTAGGTTGCATTGATGGCCGACAAAGCACTAGTGGAGCAACGTTCTACTTGTGTGAGTGTTTAGTATACTGGCTAAGAAAGAAACAATCATTAATATCCTTATCTAAAACCAAGGCATAGTATATTGTAGCAACAACATGTTGTACACGGGTTCTATGGATGAAACAAAATTTGACAGATATATAGGTTTAAGTATGGTGAGCCCATTCCAATCTATTGTGATAATACAAGCGCCATCAGTATCTCAAAAAACTCGATGATGCACTTCAAGACTAAGCACATTCCAATCAAGTGTCACTTTCTATGGGAACAGGTTGCAGAAAAGAACATCGGAGTTGAATATGTGGGAACAAAATAACAAGTGGCATATATCTTTACAAAACTGCTTCCATGAGAAGGCCTTGAGTATTTTCGCCAGAGACTAGGACTAATTTCTACTCCAAAATGAATGCTTTTAAATGCTTATCTTATATGTCTTAGATGTTCATGAGGAAGCACCATAAATAGGACAAAGGGGGAGATATTTATTAGATTCACATGTAAATACTTGGAGAGAGAGCATAGAGGCATGTTTCCAAGGGGAGTGATTGTCACAAGGGAAGAATGAGCGATACAAATTCAGAGTGATACCCTTTGTCAAAGGGGGATATATTATTCATATGAAGGGAAAGAGAGTAATCAGAGGATTATAAACACAAAGAAAAATCAAAGGCACGTAGACAGGGGGAGCAGCCCCAAGGAGAGTTCAATCAGGGGGAGCAACCCCAAAGGGAGATACTATTTTCCATTGATGTCAAAGGGGGAGAGATAGAAACATTGATAAAGAGTATAAGCATGAATGTTATCATGACTAAGTGTTGTCATCAATGTTGGTGTTGCCATCAATGCCAAAGGGGGAGATTGTTAGAAAGTTGGCTTAGGTTGATGGATAGTTGGTATGGATTGTTGGTTGTCATTGTTGTCAGCCCTTGGAGAGTGATATTATAGATTTATGTCAACCCTTAGTGATTGATGTCAACCCTTGAAGAAAGTCCAGTAGTGAATTCTGGTAGCACAAAGGGTTGGGTAATGGACCCAAGGTTGTTTAATGTATAATGGTATGGGTTTTAATATATTTGAAGGTAATACTATTCTATATGGATAGTACATGTCATTCCATTTTTGGTGGTATGTGGAATGTCACATAACTCCTCGCAGTTAGAGATTTATGGCCATGAGAGGTTGGAGAACCCAGGTTTGAGTAATGGACCCAAGTTTGTTTGATGGATAATGGTATGATTTTTGATCTATTTGCAGGTAATAATATTCTATATGGATAGTTCATGTCATGTCATTTCTGGTGGTATGTGGAACGTCACATAACTCCTCACGGTTTGAGAGTTATGGCCTTAGGAAGTTGAAGGACCCTCATATGTTGGCTTGAAGCCCCAAAAGGTCAAAGAAGTCAAAGAGCTTGCAAAGAAGAAATTATTATTTAAATGATAAAGTAAAGTGAAAAAGTCAAGAAGGATTATTTAAATAATAAAGTGAAGTGACAAAATCAAAGAATATTATTTAAATGATAAAGTGAGGTGACAAAGTCAAGGAGGAATATTTAAATGATAAAGTAATAGAGAAATTTCTATTATGGAAAGTGGTTAACCCTAACAATGAGGAAAATAGGTTAAGTGACCTAGAAATAGGTTAAGTGGCCTTGAAATGGGTTAAGTGACCTAGAAGATGCTTTTAAGGAAGATATTTGGAGAGTATAAATAAGAAGCAAGACTCTCTCATTTTATATCACACTTGATAATATTGAATATATATAGGTGACTGAGGTAACCAAAGAATATCTAAGCCGAATTTCAAAGGGAAGGTGAAGAAAAGAAGGCTGAAATTCAAGGGAGGATAAATTCTTTTGATGATTCTTTCTAAGGTATGTTATTTATAGGTCATCTCACCATTTTCGAAATAAATTTGTTTCTAGAATGATTTAGAATGTGAAATTGATAGGACATTGAGGAAACATATCCAAGTATCTGTGGTAAAAAATTCATCTTGTGGATCATTTTATTTTTGGAGTTACATTCCATGGAAAATAGGGTTTTTGGCTAGTCTTAAAACTAGTCTAAAACAAGTGTTTTGGGTAAAATCGTCATAACTTATTCATAATAGATCCAAATTCAATAAGAAAAAATGTGTTGGTTAGAGTACAATCTTTAGTATGTTGTGTAACATATTCAGATCCGTTCAACAAATATTCCATGCGGGGAATGTTCTATAAGGTCGCTCTCTAGAATAAGACAGAATTCAGCAAGGTATGTCATTTTTGCTATAACTCCTTTTCTGAGAGGTTCCAAGTAGTGACACCTGGAGGAATTGAATAAAACAAACTAAAGAACAGTTTGTAGTACATTTAGATATTTATTCATTACAGGTACATAGTTATGATTATTTCAAATTAGGGTTGTTGACTAATCCCAAACTAGTCATGTGAGACTAAAGAAAAGTTTGATGAAAATGCTAGTCCCTTGTTGTGAAAGTTGAGGAATATTTGCAGGTATGTGATCATATACACCAGGTCTATTACAGAGTTACAAATCATATTTGGATGATG
>ML777733.1:435152-447001 GCA_009831015.1 Picea engelmannii
GGTTGAGACAAATAGTTGATGAGTTGGCACATACATGAGGTGTATAGTTGATGATGTTGGTACATATTGATGAGTCATAGTTGATGAGTAGTTGATACATGATTGGTACATACTTGGTACATGGTTGGAGGCACTTGTTAGTACTTTTGTTAACACATGGTTTATGGATGATGTAGCATACTTGTATTGGTATATTATTAGAAGCACATATTGATCTTGGTGATGATTATGAGTTGTTGTGTTATGTTTGGTCGATGCACATATTTGAGAGTTGTCTTGGTGATTGATCTTGGTGAGTAGATATGATTTGGTTGATAAGATTGATGAGATAGGTTGTTGTGATAGGTTCTTTGGACAGGTTGTTGTGACAAGTTATTTGTACAGGTTTGGTTCATGGTTGATGCACTTGTTCATGGTACAAGTTTTGTACAGGTTTGATGCATAGTTGATGCACTTATTCATAGTACAGGTTTTGTACAGATTGGTGCATGGTTGATGCACTTGATTATGGTACAGGTTGAGGTACAGGTCGGTGCATGGTTGATGCACTTTTTTATGGTACAGGTTGATTACATGTTGAGGTATAGGTTGGCGCATGGTTGATGCACTTGTTTATGGTACAATTTGATTACAAGTTGAGGTACAGGTTGGTGCATGGTTGATGCACTTTTTTATGGTACAGGTTGATTACATGTTGAGGTACAGGTTGGTGCATGGTCGATGCACTTGTTTATGGTACATGTTGATTATAGGTTGAGGTACACGTTGGTGCATGGTTGATGCACTTGTTTATGGTTCATGTTGATTACAGGTTGATTGGTAGAGGTTTACAGCAGTATATCTCACAGTGATAGTGTGACAGTGGTTTCATCATTCTACTTATACATCAGGGCGGTTGGACGGGGAAATGATAGGTGGTTGTAGCCACCTTCCGATTGTAGTTAGAGAACATAGGTGGTTGTAGCCTCCTTCTAGTTGTAGACAGAGAATTGGGGAGTTGGAGATTCCCTCAGGTTGTAGCCTGAGAAACTAGGGGGTTGGAGCCTCCTTCCAGTTGCAGCTAGAAAACAAAGGAAGTTGGTGCTTCCAATGAATGTAATTCTTCAAGACATATAAGAAAAAACATTTTGTGGTTTTCTCCCACTTTTGGTTTCCACGTAAAACACTAGTGTACTGTATATGTGTATGATTGTGCATTTGTTCGTTGCTTATTTACTCTGCAGTTATTGGATGATAATTCTAAATTGGTATAATACTTGGATTATATGGTTAGAAATGATTAAATTGCCCCTCTCAGTAATCCAACACCGTACTTTCCCCAAAATCAACTCAGTATCCTCTGTCCACTTAAAATGGAACCTAAACCACCCTTTTATCAGATAAACCACTTATGGATTATAGCCTAGCAACGAACTCCAATATACACCAACCCAATCATCCAGCAACATCTTACACCTATTCTTGTAGGAAAACCTCCCTAGCAGAGTAAGAAGCGCAATATTGACCGTGTCTTCCAGCCCGATGTCTTCTCCAAGTGTCAACTCCCGCTTTGTTCTATTTGGAATCCAGTGTTTATACCTCTGCAACCCCATGCCCATATTCTCTCCTGCAGATCTACCTCTAGGTACCCCCCCCAACAACCCTTCTTGGTCCTCCCGACTGCACCCCTATGACCTCCTGATGATTACCAGGGCACTTCACAACAGATTTCTCAAGTGCACTTGATTCCAGGCCTCTTGCAGTCACGACAGTAGGAAATAAACAATGAGTTTGGCTCTTTTCTGCAGGGGACAAAGTTAATTGTGCCTTAACCGCTTCCTGAAGCTCATTAAAATGACCATTAAACCCTGTCAAGTCTGCAGAGGTGAAGAGACTGGCCTACCTCTAGATGGCCTCATCAACCTCTCCCATAAGGGCGTTGACTTCAACGTCCATCAAGATCCCCTCCAGTGGAGTGTGATTCATCCACCCTGGCCCATCCGCAACACGACACCAACCGTCAACTGAGCAAACATACTAACAAACTTTAAATTCCCCTAACGCTAACCGAAAAATGAGGGAATCTTGAAACCACACTAACACAAGAAACAAGGAGAAATAAATGATAGCCAAAACTCCATTTATTACTAGAATAACGGTCTGAAAAGGAAGTGGATTAGAAAGAAGGTTTTAAAATGTGAAAAACACTAAAATAAAAGAAACAAGAATCCCTCCTAAAACTTAAAATAGTTAGCCCCACTGAAAAACTAAACACAATGTAGCAAGTATCTCCAGAAAAATTGAAAGTTACTACAGGAAGGTAGTCAAAAGGCCCGAAAAGACATTAAACCTCCAAAAGGATAGGACACGAGGACCCTCCTTCAGCCGAGTCAGTAGCCTTCCCCATCATGGTACCATAAACCTCCTCTTTTTACAGTTACAGGTGTTTCAATTGAAACTACTCCAAGGTTTGAAAAATCATTTTAAATTTAGTTATAACTTTGTAATCGTATTGTAATTATACCTTTTTATTGAAAGTTTCGTTAAAAAACATATACATTTGAAATAATCACAATATTAAACAAGACGGGTTGCAAAGGCAACAAGTCCCTGCCAAGGTTGTGGAGTTCTTGAGATATAACCGGTGGTGGTCGAGTTCTTGAGGTATAACCGACTGATGCACCAAGAAGGAGACCAACAAGCATGTAGCATTCTAGTGTCTTTACATATTATGATTAGAACTTTGAAATTGATCACTTAGAAGGTGGTCTAAGCTGAGGTGTTTCAAGTCTTTTGTAAGTGTCACTTTAGGTATGTTTCATTTCATTACATCTATGTCATCTTATGTATGTTTGATTTAATATAATCAACGTTTATGTAGTCCTTATGTATGTTTGATTTAATATCATCAACGTTTATGTAGTCTGTGGCTGTAGAATAGGCAGTTACACTCTTCAGTGCATGGGATAAATATGTGGAGCATTCATTCACAAATATGATAACAATATCCTCTGCTTGGAACTTCTCTAAGATTGATCTCAACACCTTGGCACGTTGGGAGTGGAAATAATAAGGCTGATGAACCTCTCCCACATGGCTTCATAGGGACCCGCCAAATGGGTTGACGAGTCGCTACCGTGGCCCCAAAACCCATCGCCAAGAGTAACAGGATTCCACTGTATGTATGAAGGTTATTTAGTGTTGAGACATTGACAAGCATAACTACAAAAGATAAAAGAGCTTCTCCTCACACCATACACAAGAACTTAAAGTGGAAGGATTAATATTCTAATAAAATCCATTTTTTTTATAGTTGTACCGAAGATTTTTCATAGGCACAGAAGATAGTAATGAACAAAATTACATTCACTCACAAAAATCATTCTACACCACGCATGTGGCACTGAGGAGCTCATAACAAATAATGGTTTCTTTGTATATTTCGAAAAACCTTTGCAATGTTGGTTGTAATTCATGGTGTTTGCTCCAGTAGTTGTAATTCATGGTGTTTGTTCCAACAATAAATCAAGTGAAGAGGCCATGGAAGTGGCCTTTCCAGGGAGGCAGATAGTTCAGAAGGCAGTTTCCATGGCTTAATGAATCACTTTGGCCAAAGTTGATCTATCTCCTTCTTTATGTTTCCTCTCTTTGGGGAGACTTAACCATCCTTCCTCGGGACAGATCTTAACGCTTCAAAAGAGCAAATAAAACAATATTATATTCACGCTCTGAACATGATTCCCCATGCTAATTATTTTATTTTATTACTTTTAAATAAAATTAAAACTTGTGCTTACATGTCATGTGTATGGCATTGCATGTAGGTTCCTCCACTTGATTTGCATGCAGTTTGCATGGATGGTGTTGGTGTTGCAGAGAAAATTCCCATGTAGAGTTTGCATGGATCGTGTCAGTGTTGCAAAGAAAATGCCCATGTAGTCTTTGGCGTATTGATAACCTAAACGCCATGAACAAATCACTTAACTATAATCCCAGTGTCCTAGGAAGATAAAGGTTCTTCTATAGCCTGAATCAGTATTGGCAAGGCTCCTTAAATCTCCAAGTTTTTGGACAGTGTCCAGTTCTCCAAAGCTCTAAGTTGTTGTCAATGGAGAACTGGAACAACAACAAACATTAGCAGTTGCAGCCCCAAACACTAGGTAGAACAATACCACTGTGAAGAGAAAGAGAAATCTTCCAGGAACACCAGGCAAGCAAACATGTAGATGGATAGATGAATGAATATTGAGATATATTAGAAAACCCATCTGTCTCTTGATACTAAACTCATTGGTGATGATCCACAAAATATGGATCAGAACTGGAAAAATGAAAATTTCTTCCCGCAATATGAAATCTCAAATAGATTTTAATGGAAATGATAGTAAGGAAGTTAACTCTGTTGTTGTTGCCTCCATAGATTTATTAATGAGTTCTCAAACCCAATTCAATCTAGCCAGCTATAGAAAACATTTACAACCGTAGAATTTATATCGTTATCAGAAGACTCATTGGTTATCTGCCACTTAAATCCTTGCCTGTGAATATAAAAGAATTGTATATTACATGATTAGGATTGTTTTCCTTTTGGGGTTTTTTATATGAAAATGTTCGTGACCTGTATGGTTTTGCAGACCCAGATGCTGAAATCATTGCCCTATCCCCCAAGAAGGGAGGGATATCTCCTGAAAAGTATGTTTTTGGTAGATAAAAATAGATTTATATCTTATGGACCTTACCTTATGGATGGAGAAAAAAAACCTTACCTGGAAAGCTTCTTCGCTAGAGTAGAAGCAAGGCCGATAGAATCTATTTAAAGAAAGTACTAAAGCACAAGAGTTATGACTAGTACTGGCTTGCTAAGACCTCATGGTAGGTGGCAGGCTATTACTATAGCTGGAAATGACTAGAGCTTCTTTATAGAAGACACAAACAAATAGGTAGAAAGGAAGGGGACTAGTTTCTAATTACAAGAATGGAGATTGGAGAGAGAAATATTATTTCAACTAATAAGAGAGATTTAACTACTATAAGAAAGAGTTAGCTTCGCTAAGGCTAAATAATCTAAATAAATCTGTGACTTGTACGGTTCACGGATTCTATATAACAGATTTGTGTGCGAAGTTTGCAACAAAGGTTTTAGAGAAGAAAACCTACAACTCCACGGGAGGGGGCATAATCTTTCGTGGAAGCTCAGGCAGAGAACTACTAAAGAAATCAAGAGGACGGTTTATTTGTGTCCAGAACCCACCTGTGTACACCATGATCCATCCAGGGCTCTTAGAGACCTCCCTGGAATAAAGAAACATTTTTGCAGAAAGAATGGAGAAAAGAAATGAAAGTGTAACCATTCCAAGACTTGTGGTACCATAGAATATAGATGTGATTGTGGGACTCTTTTCTCCAGGTATCATTCTGATATTCCAAAAATTTATTTACACAACTCTTTTCAATATTGCAGGTACAATTGTGTAACGAAGCGTTCTGTGTAACAAAGCGTTCGATGGGCAGGGAGAGGACCAGTTTGAAAAGAAATCTTGCAGGAAAAAGAGAGGACCATCTTGAAAAGACAACTTCCAGTTGTAGAGGATACCCAAGCTTCAAGTTGTAGAGGATAGGAGCATTGTTGAGCAGAAGGGAAAGTGCACAGTAAGATATTAATGGACTCACCCATGCATGCATGGGCAGTAGGAGGATGACAGATACTTGAAATCCTACATGCAAATCACCAACTGGAACTCTCACCCATTGCCGAGACACGAAAGCCACCTAGTTACGGGAACCCTATGGAAATATTAAACATTTAATGTTTAGAATTAATGCTAACTTAAAAGTTAGCATTAATTCACTTTTCTTCTTCCAAATGCATTTTACTATGTTTGAAGGCCCCCGTTCCCTAACTTTGAAGTCGTTTGCCTCGATATGAGGCCAAATAAGACCTCATATTAAAAAAGTTAGGATAAGAAGTCAAATGCGAGCCCAAAAATGATATGAGTTTCAAAACACTTTGGTTAAAATAGATAGTTTACATAGATTTATGTGCATAGACTAATAAAGCCACTAAAAATCGATTACTAATAGTCCCTACTATCCAAAAAGCAGGGACTAAAAACAAAATACTTAATGTTTAAGTAATTAATATAACTTTAATGTTTTCTACTTAAGAGATTCTTTGCTCCTAACAAATGAGGTTTGAGAGCATTAAATAATTTCAATTTTAAAAAACAAAATACTTAATGTTTAAGTAATTAATGTAACTTTAATGTTTTATATTTAAGAATTTCTTTACTCCTAGCCAATGAGGTTTGAGAGCATAAGTAATTATTGTACCTTTAATGTTTGCTATTTAAAAGTTTCTTTGCTCCTAGCAAATGAGGTTTCATTATGCTTTGAGTATCGAGTATTTAAACTTGGGAGTGTATAAGTTTCATTTATTAAAATTTATGAAAAATAATGTATATAAAAATAATGTTTAATTACCATATAATGGATAAAGAAATAGTGTTTAACTTTTTTAATAGTATTGGAAGATGTTTATTTAAGCCAATTTATTATGATATTTTTTATATAAATGTTTAAGAAATTGCAAATCTCATAGTACTTTTGATATAAAACAATTTTACAGAAATATAAAGAAATTACTTAAAAAATAAATTTGAGTAAAATATGTAATCACATATTTGGAGCATTCATTTTTCATACCAAGGGAAAAGTATTTGAGTCGTTCAACCTAAAATATGTCATGTCATAGTTTTACTTAGCAACATTGTATCTTTTATAGGTGTCAATGGTGCGTTTTTTTTTATAACAAGACACTCTTTATTATAAATATTTCTAAGTTTGATTTAAGGCTTAAAACATAGGGGCAAAATGAATGAGTTAATGATCACTATAAGGAAAATATCATTTAGAAAAGGTTTGTGTGGAACCTCAAAAAAATTATCCCTTCTCTTCTTTGTTTATAGTGGAGAATAACAAGTATAGTTTTTAGCGGATGATATTTTGCTAGTACACTTTCTTCTTCATCTTATTGTTATTGTATTAGTGGACCTAATTTTTAAATCGGCCTAATTTTTAAGTCTAGTACCAATGTGTGATCCCATCACAAGCATTAAGGTAGGTTAAAATAAAAAAAAATAAAAAAAACTTAGCAGTACACCATACACTTACAAACACATTAATGTTTATGTATATTGTTTAGTGCACTATTACAATTTAAAATCAAAATACCATCTATTTTAATAACAAAAAAATATTACTAATGTGCCATATACCTATCAAACTACAAACTATCAAACTACAAACATGTTGGGATATTGAAGAGCTCACCGTGTTGAGGTAATTTTTTTTAGACTAAAGTGAAAAAATCATTTTTCACATCTAATCAATGCTTCGCACCCATTCAAGCACCAGTGCTCACTCCATTGTACAATGCTATCAAATTGACCTATTTCTTGGTTCTTTCATTTCCGTGATCAATTTGAGTTTATTTTGGAAATTTTCAAACAATACTAGATTTTCATTTTTTTCCCTACAGGACAACAATACCTCCTTTGCAGAGTGAATGAATCGTTATCTTTTAATTTACATCTTTTTAGTGAATTAGAATTTAAAATTAAACTTCAATTTGATTGATTTTCTATGTTTTTGAATTTTTTTGGTCTATGTGAACATGGGTTAGTTTAGTTGACAAGACGTGCGCACACTTTCTTGTGTTACGGGGAAAGATCACAAGTCCGAGCCTAGCTTGGATCCCTGGGGCCGTGGCTTTATCACTCCCATATCATCTACTATATGAGGAAGTATTGAGGTGAGTTTCCCACGAGTTAATTTCTCATTAAAAAAAATTGCACCATTCGTAATGCTCCTATACATATTTAGTGCACCAATGAAATTTCTAATAATTATTTTTGAAAATTGCACCTGTGTATCTTAAGCAAACCATATAGATTTATAATTTATAATTTTTATTTTTTTTTATATTTTGCACGTTTTCCAATGTATTGACACACCGTGGAGGTGCTCTTGTAAACACATTGTGGCAACGTTTTTTATTCGCATTGTGCATGGTGTGCCATAATATATTAAATGCACATCAATGCTTATAATAATTTTATAAAAAATCCCAGTGCTATTTGATGCACTTATGGATGTTTGGACACACCATGGTGGTGCTTGAACTTTTTCAAAAGAGCATCATTTATATGATTTGTTAAACTTAGTAGCATCATAATTTACAATGTTATTAAAAACAATAACATATTTAACCTAGACGTACTTTTAAATGTTATGGTTTGTGGATTTAATCTAGACGTACTTTTAAATTTTACAGTGTTTTTATGAAAAAAAAGAGTTCAATATTGAAAAAATATTACGAGTAATTTAGTATAGATTGTTTATTTAGGGATATATTTCATGATGGTATGTGTATGTGAATAAGGATAGCCACATCGGCGATAAGTTGACCGAGATAACTTTGATCATGTATGGAAGGTTAGGGAGAGGGAAGAGATTTGATTCCTCATCTAATTACACCTCATATTGCTAGCTTTTGTTGGATATTGGCCTCTTCAAGTTTTATGAGGAGGCTAACTCCCGTAGGGGGACCATTAAGTTATTAACGGAGTTGATTCTTCATTGGGATCATGGTAGGTAAGTTTTCAGGGTTGGTTTTGATATGCGGTACTAAACCACAAAGGAGGATATTTGCTTCATCACCAGGATATCTAAGAGGGGAGAATTTTTCCCCTTTCCTCGATCTACTTCCTAGTGTTGTAGGAGAGAATCAATTGGCATATGTGAAGATCTATGTCAATGTAGACATTTCTCACGCTAGTGAGTTCCAAGTTGTTAATGGGAGCTAGTTGAGATTACATGATTTTTAATCACAAGAGGTTAAATGCTTGAGACTCTTGATCACCATGCTAGCACACCATACCACTGATGGGTAGTGCATTAGTTTCTCTATGATGTGCTATGTAGATATTCTATTTTGGAGGCCCATGATAATCAAGTGGTCTACCATTTTTTTTTATGAAAATTTGGTATTACTCTAAATCATTGTCATAGTGTGTTGGTGAGACATCTCTTCCTCTTTACTTCAAAGTTATTTACTTTATTTTTTGAGAGGCTTTTGGCATCGTGGACAATATTCAATTGTCAACCTCCTAGGTTGATGATTGATGTGTGTATGCACAAGTGGGGGCAGATGTTTCCCAAGACCAGACAACTAAAGTACATGTGTATGTTGATGGGTGTAGATGTTTTGGCTTTGTTACATAGTGATAACTAACTTGTCCTTGATCTCATACATTTTTTGTATGTATGCATGGATTGGCAAGGAAGTCTTAACATCCAATTTATTGTAATTGAGCCACTAGATGTGATAGGTAATATTATCATTATCTTTTGAATTTTTTAGTTGCATATTTTTTGTCTTATTTAATGCACATGTAATTGTTTATATGATTTTGTTTAAATTGTCTAATTATTTTTGTCTATTATTTTGTAGATAGCATTACATATGCTAGTGACAAGCCTCCTTCCTAGCTTGATGTAGAAATGGAGGAGGTTAATGAGCTTCCTCAAGGGTGTATACCTAGAATACCACAGAGACTAGATCGTAGATTCCAGTAGCAAGTCGCATATTGGTTATTGCCACCGATGACTTGTTATGGAGTGGTTCCAGTGAGACCTAGATTCATTGCACATGCTCCCAAGCTTGTGGAGATCTATGGGAGCCTTCTATACAATATGACATGATTGTGATGTTGGGCGCAAGGTGTTTTCCTTCACCTTTGAAGGAAGAATCCAAAACTGGTATAGGGTTCTACTAGTCCAATCGATTCATGGTTGGAAGCATTTCAAGGATTTTTTTATTATTGCTCATGGTGATTATCAATTGACAAAATTGAAAGAGGAATTGGATGCATTTCACAAGGAAGATTATGGATATGTTTTGTATTTTAACATGAGGTGATCCAAGTGGATATTGGTGGCCACCCACCTGTTCCTCTAATTCATAATGGTTTCACATCTTAGTAGTTTTTCTATGGTTTTCCAAGTCCCAAACTCCTGGGGTCGTTAGGAGGCCCTAAATGATGTTTTTTTGACATAGCAGTGCCCAATTTTTCTCTAAAGGCATATACTAGGCCATTCAGAATGTGTACTATTCAACTTGACCTTTCTGACGGGGTATCGAGTGCCCCAAACAAAGACCATATGCAAAATTTGTGTCCCCGGGAAGTTGATGTATCAACTAACCACATCAAGGCCCACAAACCTTTTGGTGTTTCATCTTCTAGGGTTAGGGTTTTGGATGTTTAGGGTTTTCCCATTGATGGTTTATGTTAAAATGTATTTTCGGCCACTTTGTAATCATCTTCTTGCGAATGAGTGTAGTCATCACATCTTTATCTTTGTAGATAAGCTACCACCATTCTAGTTAGCTTGTGTACTTTGTGTTTTACAATCTTTTTTATTTCAGACAATAAAATTTGATTTTAACTATATTATTGTGTTTCTTGCAATATCTTTGTGTGTTTCTTTGTTATATCTTTCCCTTCATGTCATTCTCAATATAATCTGGATCAATTTTATCAGAGCAGTTTTCTCCTTGTTTTTCTTAGTGCATGTCCCTGACGAGGTCAGGGTATAGAGAGTTGGGTCTCAAGCTAGTTTATCTTGAGGACAACCACTCTCGCCATCCCTAGAGACCTCCCATGGTGGAAGAAAAGAGAGACAAGAGAGTAGGAGATCCTATCAAATTGTTTCTTGAGGAAGCCCTCACGCAACAAAGGAACAAGATGATGGATAATTCTTCTCAGATCCTTCAATGACTACCAACAACGATGACACCACCTTCAACCAACAATCACTTCAGAGGTGCAACACCCTTCAAGGTACAAGTTAACTTTGATATTCCTTTATTTGAAGGCCAGGTAGATGTCGACGCTTTGGAAAAATGGTTAAGTTTTCTAGAGGGTTATTCTCTATCCAAAAATTTTCCAACGATGAAAAAATCACCTCCGTGCTCCTTAAATCTCTTCCACATGTCATAGATTAGTGGGAAACTTACTATGAACAACATGTCCGAGATGAGTCTACAATTTTTGGGCTAGAACCCACTTGGGAGGATTTTTTTGATGCCCTCAAGGAGAAATACTACCATGTTGGAAACTATTATGACTGGTACACGAGAAGGACAACTCTACGTCAAGAGAGAGACTAGATGGTGCTAGAGTACACCAACATCTTCCATACCTTGCGTACAAATTTGGGAATTAAAGACTCTAAGAAACACCTAGTCCTGAAGTACCATAGTGGCTTACATAGGTACATCCAAACATATATGGATTTCTTGGACATCTCTTCACAGGGAGTCGCTTATTGATATGCTTTCAAGATTGAGAAAAAAGTTCAAGAAAAATAATAAGTGAGATTTCATCTCTACAAACCCATCACAACAGAAAAACAGTAAAGGTGGCCCTAACTCCCAAAGCAAAGGACAGAGAAATGATTTATAGCCCTAGGAAAACCATTCCAGGCCACCAACAAATAAGGGTAATGTAAAGTCGAAGAAGGACACTGGACAGTGGTGTGAGTTTGTTAAGAACCAAATATCAATATAGCATAGAAAATCCTCAGAAAAAGTACTCAACGCCTTGAAAAAGAGAGAATTTCAAATAATAAGCCTCTTCAAGGGGGAAACCTCCTTTTACCCCACTGAAATGTTCAAGTACAAGATGATTAAAAATGAAAATGTCTCCTTGGTATATATAGGAGACTAGGAGGTATAATTACAACTAATGGCCTAAAGCCGACATAAATAAAATAACATTACTAATCTAATATGCCCCAATTAAGGGGTA
>ML777733.1:451435-536256 GCA_009831015.1 Picea engelmannii
CTTTTAAACCATCTATCTTAGTATCCAACTTAGCTTCCATTGAATCCATCTTAGTATCCAACTTAGCTTCCATTGAATCCATCTTATTTTGTAGTTCATTTATGTCCCTACGCATTTCTTTACCTTCATCAAGAGTCCAAGTAGGATTTTCTGGAGGCTTATTTGGTGTAGAAGTTCCCTTTTTGGGTGGCATGTTAGCCAAGTATCACTTTTGAACCTTGATTTTGAGGTGGTTCTGCTAGACAATATTTCTTTTGTTGTATCTCCCAAGTTCCGGCCCTTCTGGGTATGAAAATTTATTTTATGTATTTCTCTGATATTTCTTCTCTGCAATGCCATAGGTCTGATCAAAATTGGATGTGTCAAGTGGAATTTATGGTAACTTCCCCACAACTTGTCGATTTTTGGCCTTTCAAGGAGATCTCACTTGTATAGTGTGCCCCGCACAAAATAATTGATATAAAATTTTGAAACTCACACCAGAAATACTACAGACTGTCCACGATCCAATGAAACTAGTCCCACACAATTTGGATACTCTAGGAATAAGTTATGATTGTTTTACCTAGAACACCTTCTTGAGACTAGTCAATAGGACTAGTCAGATACCCTATCTTACACAGGGTGTATCTAGAAATTTAAGATGACCCAGAAGTTGAAATTTTTACCACAGATACCTTACTAATTTATGTAAATATCCTCTAGAGCTCAGGGTCTGAAATGTTACAGAAATTTTTTTATAGAAAAAATTCCGCAATGACTCGGTTCAGGATGATTCCAGAACCCTATCTTGTGCAGGCTGTATCTCCGAAAGTATAAGGCCTCAGGAGCTGAATTTTGAACCCAACATACCTTGATCTGTCTACTAAATATCCTCCAATCCGTTCCTTCTGAAACATTGTAAAAAAAAAGTTATAGCAAAAATTCCAAGGTGTCTCAGATGTAGCAGCGAAACCCCAAGACCTTGAGCTCTGATACCATATGTTAAGAACCAAATATCAATATAGCATAGAAAATCCTAAGAAAAATTACTCAACACCTTGAAAAAGAGATAATTTCAGATAATAAGCCTCTTCGAGGGGGCAACCTCCTTTTACCCCACTTAAATGTTCAAGTACAAGATGATTCAAAATGAAAATGTCTCNTTGGTATATATAGGAGACTAGGAGGTATAATTACAACTAATGGCCTAAAGCCGACATAAATAAAATAACATTACTAATCTGATATGCCCCAATTAAGGGGTAATGAGCCAATATTAGGGCTTAACAGAGTTCCACAAAATCCCTTGGCACAACATTGATGAATGTCACTCCAAACAATCATTGTTGGTTGAGACGAAAACCTTTGAGTTGGATGTTGGCTCAGACTCTGATTCAGAACTAGATAAGGGAAAAAAAATCATTGACGTAGAACCTAATGTCACCATTTCTACCAAAAAATTCCAGCTAGTGGAACCAGAAGAGCCTGAAGAAGGGGAGTGCCTCTTCCATTCACGGATGTGGGTGAAAGGGACCCCCCTCCATTTTATTGTTGACAACAATATCTAGAAGAACATAATATCAGAAGAGTTCGTCAAGAGGTTGAACCTAACAATGATGTTGCACCCTCAACTATACACCATTGGTTGGCTCAACTAGGGATGAGATATCTATGTCATCCAACAATGTATCACGCACTACAACATCAAACCCTTCAAAGATGAGGTATTGTGTGATGTTTCCCCAATTGAAGTTTGTGATGTTCTTTTAGGATAACCATATGTGTGAAAGCATCATGTTTTTTTATGAATCTAGGCCTCGTAGTGTCATTATTACTTTGTGAAGTCAACTCTAAAAGGTATCGGAGGCAGTCCCAACTACTGTGATCTCTTTGATCTCCGTGAAGTAGTGTTGAAAGGTGGTATCTTAGACCGAGAGATTCATCCTCTTTATGGTCCACTCAGAAGGTGAATGGAAGGTCATTGCAACTTCCAAAACATCAGCATGAGGTCTCTCTACACAACAAAAGTACGTGGACAAGATCATAGAAGAGAAAAAAGACATCTTGTCCTCACCAACTAGGGTGTCTTTTCACTATTAGATAAAACAATCAATTGATTTGACACCCGATGATCCTCTACATAAGGACCCTGTATACAGGCGTTCTGTTATGGAGAATGAAGAAATCAAACACTAGATCCAAAAACTAATTCTGAAGGGCCACATCAGACCAAGCTCCTCACCTTGTAGGAGCCCAATTCTTCTAGTGCAGAAGAAGGACATGAAATAATGATTTTGTATTGATTACAAATCCCTAAATAATATTATAGTAAAAAACCAGTACCCAATCTCCTGGATTGATGATCTTCTCAATCAACTCAAGGGAGACAAATTTTTCAGTAAGATTGATCTGAAGTCAGGCTACCACTAGGTGTCAATTGAGAAAACTGATGTATGGAAGACAACCTTCAAGTCTAAAGAATGTCTCTTCGAGTAGTTGGTCATTCCTTTCGGCTTAACTATTGCCCTGACCACATTCATGCAGATGATGGATGATATATTGCGGCCATTAAAAAACTCCTTTGTGGATGTATATCTGGATGGCATTCTCATATTTAACAAAACCTTGGAGGAACATTTGAAGAAAATTCAATAGGTCCTGGGCACCCTACGACATCACAAGTTATATGTTGATTTGGAGAAGTGTTCCTTCGACATGCAGCGAGTTAGATATTTGGGATACATCATGGATGAGTAGGGTGTGCATGTGGATCCAACCAAGATCCAAGTCATCCATGATTAGATGGCCCTGAATACACTGGCCGAGATCTGTAGCTTCTTGGGCCTCACCAGCTTCTACTGCAGGTTTGTGTTGGGGTTCTCTCATATTGCTTGGGCCTTAAGCCAGGTGAACAAGGATGGAGTGAAGGAAAAGTTTGTTTGGGCTACATCCTAACATAAAGCATTCGAGGATTTTAAATTCTTCCTCTGCTCAACATTAGTCCTTATTTTTCCAGACCTGCAATAGCCATTTGAGATTGAGACAAATGCTTCATATTATGTTATCGATGCAGTCCTCACTCGGCATGGGAATTCAGTGGCCTATCATAGTGAAACACTATTTGATGATATTCGTAGATACCCCACCTATGAAAAAGAGATGTACTCCATTGTACATGTGTGTCAATAGTGGAATCATTACATTCTAGGGAAGGAAAACATCATCCACACAGATCACAGGCCTCTGTCATCCATGCAGACACATGGAAAGTTACAAAATGATCGCCATAAGAAGTGGTCCATGTACCTAAAAAAATTTCACTTTAACATCAAAGTACAAGAAGGGAAGCACCAACCATGTCATAGACTGCCTCAACTGACCTCCGGTTGTGGCGCTAACCACAGTTATTAACTCATGTGTGCAAGAGACATCTAGGTGGCCACAATTATACAATGGTGACTCTAACTTTGATGCTCCCCATCATAAATTGATCGTAGGAAAAAAAGTTCTATACTTTCATCTCCGGGATGGATTACTATGCCATATGAACCATCTATGTGTTCCTTCAAGCAAGCGTGCAAAGTTTATTTGGGAAGCTCATTGCAGTAGAGCGGTAGGACACTTTGGTGTGGAAAAAATAGTGGTCATACTGCAAAATAATTTTTATTAGTCGAAGCTTCAACAAGATGTTCGCAAGTAAATTAGATCCTGCAATTCCTGCACCATTTCCAAACTCACCATAAAGAAATAGGGTCTATACACACCTCTACCTACTCCCAATAGGTCTTGGTAGTCCATCTCCATGGATTACATGTATGGTCTACCTTCAACCAAGCATGGGAATGACTGTGTCTTTGTGGTCATTAATCGTTTCTCTAAGATGGTAGTTTTGGCACCCTACAAGAAGAGAATCACAACTCAGGCCATTGCTAAGCTCTTCTTTGAATATGTTTGGGTTCATTTTGGGCTCCCATAGACCATTATTTTAGATCGAGATAGTAGGTTCCTAAGTGATTTTTGGTCCAGCCTATGGTTAATGATGGACACCAAGCTGACCAAATCGATTGCCCACCCATAGATTGATGGAAAAACATAGGTAGTCAACATTATCATTTTCCATATCCTGAGGATGTACAGTTCCAAACATCCACTCACATGGGATGAGAGCCTTCCTTATGTTCAACATAGCTACAACAGATCCCTCCATAGATCTATTGAGAACAACCCTTTTCAGGTGTGCTTGGGGTTCCATCCATTCTTTCCCATTAATTTATCTCTTCCTATTGCAACTGCACATGAAGAGTCCTCCCATGCTCACACCAAGGTTGATCAAGAAACCAAATTTGTTGAGTGAATCTAATACAATCAATGGCATGATCAACATTGGGTACCACATAAGTTTTAGGTGGGAGATAAGGTATGATTGAATTTGCAGAAAGAGCACCTCACCGGACCCCATCAGAAGTTCTGCCCACTCCGATATGGCCTTAAACCATCACCAAGGATGTGGGTGAGGATGATTTTGAATTAAGTATTCCCCCTTTCCTTGGCTTGCACCCAGTATTTAATGTGGAATTGCTTCGACCATATTTTCCACCTCTCTCAGACACTTCATACACAATTGAGCACTTAGATCATATAGAAATCAATCTCGATTGAATTGAACATGAAAAAATTGATCGGATCATGGAAACCAATATGAAGGGAACTCGCCAACAGAATATCCAACTCTATCAGGTCGTCAAAGTAGGGAAACTTCTTCATCGGGGAAAGTGGCTCACCAGGGATTAAATTTAACAAAAGTTTCCCCATCTAATGGAGAAAGTTGATGCAATGGGGACTATTTCTTCCTAAGGGGGGAGGAATGATCTAGGTGGATACCAGTGGCCACCCACCTGTTCCTCTAATTCAAAATGATTTCACATCTTGGAAATTTTTCTATGGTTTTTCGGGTCCCAGACTTCCGGGGTCATTTTGAGGCCCTAAACAATGTTTTTTTAACATGACAGTGCCCAGTTGATTTTGAAAGGCATATGTTGGATTGTTCAGAATGTGTACTCCTCAGCTAGACCTTTTTGACAAGGTACTGATCACCCCAAACAAAGATTGTATGCAAAAGTTGTGCCCCTGGGAAGTTGATGTATCAACGACGCACATCAAGGCGCACAAACCTTTTGGCATTTCATCTTCTAGGGTTATGGTTTTGGATGTTTACGGTTTTCTCATTGATGCTTTATGTTAAAATGCCTTTTCATCCTCTTTGTAATCAACTTCTTGCGAATACAAATAATGAGAATGCTTAACTTGAGTTTGGTGTTATTGTGAAATTCTCACTTGTGAGAAAAATTTCAATTTCCTAATTTCGTGAAGTAAATATTCTCACATCTAGTTGAGTAGTCAAAGTGAGGATAAGGAAAGCTTTGTAATAAGATGAAAAGTAGGAACTCGAGAGTATTATTTTGGTAGCCTAAGAATCATCTAATGTAGTTGAAGAGTCAACAAGGTGGAAGGCAATGAGATACAAACCAAAACTATAAATAGAGCCATTGCATTCAAGCAAAATTTACTCTTTTTGACATTGTAAGTTATTTTTCTATGTTAATAAAGGCATTGATGTTAGCTAATGATTTTATAATTTTGCTTAGATGTTTTTGACATTGGGACTCTTCTCTGATGCTAGTTCTTTTGGTGCTTTTGGGTCTGGCCACTCTAACCTATGTGACTCTTCTCATGTTATGGTGATTATTCTCACTTATCTTATGTTGTATATGTTTGTTATGAAATAAGGAGCTTCTCAATGGTTGGAGATTATTCTCAGTTTCTCATAATCTCTGATTATGCATGTGTGTTAGTTAGTGGATTATTCTCCCTATATGTCATTTGTCTAATTGTGTTTCATTTCAACTTGTTTTATTATTGGTTTTGTGACATGGAAGTTTTCTTAGCAATCAGATCATTTCACTTTGGGAGGGAGTTGGGAGGGTCCAATTTGTTAAGGTTAAAGCTATTATTAGGTTTCTTTTCAATTTACTAGATAACCATAGCATAGATAGGATCACTGAGAAAAACACAATCACAAGATACACAACATTTATCCTGGGAAACCCTCATGGGGGAGAAAACCCAACAAAAACTTCCTTAATATAGATAACCAATACAATGCCAAGATAATAAACCAAACACTAGAAAATATCCTCTCCCAAGTAATGCACCTCTCTCTCTTCCTTCTTCTTAAACTGCAGCTCCAAACTTGCGCTCTGGATGATCGAATGAGTGAATGAACAAATGAGGCGATGGCTTCCTTTATTTATACAAACTGGCAAGTGCTAAAAGGAGGTGTCGCTTCACTGGCAGGGCCGACTTCTCTTTCTGGGTGGTTAGAACCACTTTAATTTGCCTGGGGGATGACTTCTCAATTTTCATATCACAATTAGGGTTTGACCAATCCGCAAATGAGGATTTGGTCATTTACAATGCTCGACACGATCAATCCACAAAAGGGGAATGATCTAATGAATAATACATCAATAATAAGTAGAAAACTCTTTGCAGTTACAATATTTCAACACTCCCCCTTAACAACAAGGGTATTCTACAACAACATCAGGCGAGAGAGAGGGAAACATCATCAACAACATCTGGAACACTGACTGGCATATCTATAAATTATCAGAAGTTTTTATCATCATCAATATCATCAACAACACAACACAAAGGCTAGAGCATCATCAACATCAGCACTAGGCTGAGAGTCTTCAGCATGAAGTTGGCATCACAACATGAAACTAGCTACACAATATCATCAACACGAAGTTGGAATCACAGTACCAGACTGGCAACACAACATCATCAACACGAAGCTGGCATCACAACACGAGGCTGGAAACACATCATCACAACACGAGGCTGGCAACACATCATCACAACACGAGGGTAGCACATCATCAGCACGAAGCTAGCATCATAATGCGAGGCTGGCAGCACATCATCAACACGAAGTTGGCATCACAGCACGAGGCTGGCACATCATCATCAGCATGAAGTTGGCATCACATCACGAGGTTGGCACATCATCATCAGCATGAAGCTGGCATCACATCATCACAACACGAGGATGGCACATCATCAGCACGAAGATGGCATCATAGTGTGAGGTCGGCAACACATCATCAACACAAAGCTGGCATCACATCACGAGGCTGGCACATCATCATCAACATGAAGCTGGCATCACAACACGAGGTTGGCACATCATCATCAACATGAAGCTGGCATCACAACACGAGGTTGGCACATCATCATCAACATGAAGTTGGAATCACAACACAGTGTTGGCAACACATAACTACTCCCCCTTTCGAGGGAGGTTCTTTCGGACTACAACAATCTTATCTCGAGAGTGCTCAAACTTTACATGAGATAGAGGCTTGGTCAACACATCAACAACCTATTCATATGTGCTAACATACTAGAGCTTTATGGCTCCTCTCTGCAACATATCACGAATGAAGTGATACCGGATCTCTATGTGCTATGACTCATCATAGAACACATCATCTCCATACAACTATGGTTATCACATAGGATCATAGTGGCTTCAATCTCCAGATCAAATAGATCTGTCAAAAACATCTGAAACCATACGACTTCACAACTGGCGGAAAATGCAACAATGTATTCTGTTTTTGCAGTGCTTGGAGAAATGTTGGATTGCTCCCTATTCTGCCATGAAGTCATGGCTGACCTCAGACTAAAACAACATCCTAGAGTTCTCTTTCTATCAGAAACACTTCCAGCTCAATATGAATCGGTGTAACCACTCAGTCTAAGGTCATGATCTTTAGTATAATAGAGACCAAAATCCAACGTACCCTTAAGGTATCTCATCGTATGTTTTGCAGAAACAATGTGAACACGTCTGGGTTCTACCAAATACTGACTCAAGGCAAAATATATATCTAGCCTAGTATTCATCAGATACATCATTGAACCAATAATCTGTCTATACAGGGTAGCATCAACCAATTCTGACAATGTATCTACCGGGAGCTTCAACTTTGTTTCCATGGGTGTGTACATGGATTTACATTTCAACATGTCAAACCTCTTCATTTTAACTACATACTTCCCTTGGTTAAGGAAGATCTTCTCTGTGCTCTGCCAAACTTCAAGACCTAAGAGATAATTCATTTAGGTCTTCCATCAAACAATGTGGCGAGCTTCTTCTGCAATCTGTGATGAGCTTTTCTTCATCTTGTCAAGAATGCATCATCTACATATAGTAGCAACATCACTTGCTCATCATTCATAACCTTGAGATAAAGGTTAGAATCAACGTTACTCTTGGTAAATCCCAAGCTCGTCAGGAAACTGTCAATTCTTCCATACCAAGCTCTAGGAGCTTGCTTCAACACGTACAAAGATTCCTTCAACCGATAGACATGAGTCTTTCTATCTTCAATCTTCAAATCAAATTTTCTCATCACATTGTACCAATCTAGTACACTTGCTCAGCTGCAACTCAATCTACACAATCATGTGCTAGCTCTATGTGCTCTCTGCAAAGCACTATCTGTCTCACTACCTGAGAGTATGTCCTCTCCTCTTTCTGCAACTGTTCCTTCTGGAACTGGGACTCTGCACCTACAACTGCTCTGAAGCTGAGAATGACTGCTTCATTCTCATTGTGGCTGCTGAAATTTGTGAGTAACTCCTCTTATTATATCACGACAACAACTTCATCTGAAACTGAGAGTGGCTCAATAACTAATACTGAAGATATCTATTCTTCTTTCATGGAGGTAACACTATATTTTATTGTAGTCATGTCTCCATGACCCAACTAATGTACTGCATCAACTGCCACTCAATTTTAAATATGGGGATTGCTCCCCCTGCATCTCATACTATATATGAATCATGGTTGTTCTGGTTGTCTTCATAAATACTATAACTATAACTATTTCTTCAATAAGTGTCTTTTTATAGTCTTCTCCCTTTTGTTGGGAGAATCCTCTGGACATACATCGGAATTTGTACATCTGCAACATGTTTGATATGTATAGATCAATCTTGGAAGTCAATACTGACTTCTCTTCTAGTCTCACAGAAGAATCCATATCCTAGTTTTTCTGACTGGCTTCCTTCTTTGTCATTGAAACAAGGGAACCTTCTAGGAGATTTCATATCTCCTAGGAGTCTCTGAAGTTACGATCTAGTATTGTCATGGCATCTGTCTCCCAATCCTGGAAGTTGTTTCTTCATCTGATCCTTTCTGAGATCAGGCTTATCCTTGATTTCTTTTGAGTCTACAAGGACTTCATCATCTCTTACAGGGTATACTTGGTGTTGAATACCAAGTCTAAATATGAAAGACTGAGTTAGGCTTCAAACGAGTTCTGCTTCCCATCAAGGTGGATTCATTATCCTTTGAACAAGTCTAGTATGAGTTCTTGTTCTAATGTTTAGTCATCTTTGGAGCCTTCTGCTCCTTATAGTCAATCTCTATATGAGATACTCCGGATCTCAACAGATAGCTTCTTCTTCATCTTCTTTGGTACATGAATGTATATGGTTATGTACATAGTCTACTTCATGTCTCATCTAATATGTTGCCTTCTGCAACCTTCACTATAGCTTCCTCAGGGTTATCACTTGTGACCTAGAACAAGGTCAACAAAACAAAAAGCAAGAATAATACTCTTTTGATAATAGTAAATAAAACAATAGCACGAATAATCATCACAGTAGCTCCTTTAGAGCTATCACTTGTGACCCGTCTGAAGCAAAGATCAAAAGTAAGAAATACAATACAAAATGAGGTCAACACACTTCTAGTGTTGTGATCAAACATTCATCCAATGTAACCTGGAATCAATAAAAGAAGTTTCTCCTAGAGGAGATGTTAGTTGTATCTCGTAAATGATTACATTAAGCATTTATCTCAATATGCTCACATGCTACCAAGCATAGTGCTTTTCAAAGATTGCTACCTCAACTATAGTGTTTACTTGTAATGAGGTAGTTATCAACTTGTCATGTGCAACTTTGAATCTTATCAACTTAATTAATCAAACCTAGAACCTGGAGTCTTGTCCTCAAGAATGAGTGTGTGTTGTTTTTCTTCCAAGTGTCCTTCACTCAATATGACAAGTGCTTTCTTCAACATGTCCTCTGTACTAAGACAATATGTTATCTTGATAGAAAGTTGGGTTAGAGAATAAATTCTATGATCTCAACTTTAATCCATCTAATACCTTGACTTTAATTTTGACCAAAGGTTAGTATGATGGTCATAGCTTCAACATGCAACCTAGATCAAAATAATGTCATAACAAATATATGCATATCAGAATAATCAAACCTGGGATGCATTATTCCTCTGAATGTGTTGGATCTTGAGATCCTTCTAGATCTATGGCAAGATATCCCTTCTCCTGCAAATACCCTTTAAAGCTTAACAATTTAAACATATGTGAGTACATACCTCTGATAGCATTTGCAGGTAGTGGCTCCATCTGGTAGCAATGATAATAATTACCAACCCTTTTTAAAACTTCAAGGGTGACTGCAACTGGTACTGCAACTGATACCTCAACTGATACTGCAACTGCAATTGATACTGCAACTGATTCTGAAACTGCAACTGCAACTTAGGTTTTTATGAGGCAACCCTAATTTTTGAAACTTCAAATTTTGAAATTCTGATCCAGGGGCTAGATGTGATGAGTTGAGGCGAGTAAGTTGGTGCAGTTAGATTTATGAAAATCCAAATTTTACCCCCTCAAACTTGACCAACGGATTTCTGGACCGGTGCTTATGGTTTTCTGGTACTTTTGGTTTTCTAGTACTTTTGGTTTTCTGGTGCTTCTGGTTTTTTGGTACTTTTGGTACCAATGAAAACTAGGGTTTCACTTTTCGGGAGTTCTATCCACTGAAAAGATGCGCTGAAGGTGCCAAAGAGTTCCTTGGGCTAGGGAACACTTTTCTAGATGAATTTTGGGCTGAAATTCCTCTTAATAAAAAGCCCTAATTTTCCTGTACGACAACAATGACGTTTTTTTCTTTTTTTCTTGTGAAATATGTTCTCTTCATCTTAGCTCTGATAACATGTTAAGGTTTAATCTATTATTAGGTTTCTTTTCAATTTACTAGATAAGCATAACATAGATAGGATCACTGAGAAAAACACAATCACAGGATACACAACATTTATCCTGGGAAACCCTCATGGGGGAGAAAACCCAACAAAACATTCCTTAATATAGATAGCCAATACAATGCCAAGATAATAAACCAAACACTAGAGAATATCCTCTCCCAAGAAATGCGCCTCTCTCTCTTCCTTCTTCTTCAAATGCAACTCCAAACTTGCGCTCTAGATGATCAAATGAGTGAATTAACAAATGAGGCATTGGCTTTGTTTATTTATACAAACTGGAAAGTGCTGAAAGGAGGTGTCTCTTCACTGGCAGGATTGACTTCTCTTTCTGGGTGGTTAGAACCACTTTAATTTGCCTGGGGGCTGACTTCTCAATTTGCATATCACAATTAGGGTTTGACTATTCCGCAAAAGGGGATTTGGTCATTTACAATGCCCGACATGATCAATCCACAAAAGGGGATTGATCTAATGAATAATACATCAATAATAAATAGAATACTCTTTGCAGTTACAATATTTCAACACAATTTGGTTTCATTTCTAACAACAATGGGATTGTTCTTCCTATTATCGACCACATTTTTGGATTTTGTTCTTTGTTCCTCTAACTAGTATTTAGTTAGCTACTTCTTGCATATTAAATTTTTTCGATTTCATTCCTTCCATTCACTCCATCTTAATTTATATTTATGTATTTTACATTTATTAGTTTAGATTAGATTAGATAAAGAGCATTAAAAGATCATATTCCCTTGCATATGATAGTGGGATCATAATCGAAGAGCTTGCCATTTCAATGGAGAAAGGTTTAAGTTGGGTATTTTCATTGGGTAAATTCTATGTGGTTGACGAGGGTCATTTGCTTGCATCAATAGAAACCAAATTAATGTAATCATTGGAAGCAAAATCAATAGTGGAAGAAATTGCTTGACCAACAAGAGAGGCACATAAGTAAGAATTTTTTTGTATATCACAAACACATACATGTCTTATTCTATATTAATGGTCACCATAGTCAAATTGATAATTGTCTTTGACTGAAAGGGCATATAGATGTTACCCATTTATTAAAACCCAAAACACCGACACCCACATCACCCAAAAATCATTGTTGTGGGCTTTCAACAAAAACTGGCATGCCCATCCCCACTAGGGTTGTAAATGGTTATGAAGATACATTGATAAACATTGTGCAGGTTATGGACCAAGAAGAGTGTTGGGATGATTAGGGTTCCTCCACATCGTTGAAATCTATGCTATCCCCAAGTTCTTGTGAAGCAAGGTTTCCAACATACGATATAATCACAATGTATGATTTCCCACATACTCTATAAGGGAATAATGTATCATCATGCTCAATCCTTCCTCAAGATTCTAGTGAGGGAACAAAAATGTGAAAACCTAAGTCCAACCATGTTTGATGTGAAGAGGGAAACACAAAGGCCACATAATTCACTTTTTAGAGTGTTCAATTCCCTTTGAGGACTTACACAAATGATAGGATGTTCAAAGATACCTCTAAAGTTTTTAAACAAGGGTCAACCAACACACATGAATGGCTCAGGCCGATCACTACCTCCATCCATCCGAGATAGTTGTTTCTATGCACTACAACTTCTCATAATAGGGTGTAGTTGGCGTGTATTAATGAGAACCAGTGGCATGTGAACCAATAATAGTTAATGCAAGATAAAATGGAAATAGCTAAGGGATTGGTTTGGTTCCAACCTTCCTTGCCTTACAGAACAAGCCTAACCTGAAAGAGTGATTGGGTGATTAGGTAATGGGATTGCTTGCTTCTGCATGGGTATTAGAATCCAGGGATGAAATAAACATGGAAGAAGACATATATATTTGTATATCCCACACATATTTTATCCCACCTTCTTGAAAGAAGGTTGGGTATAGGGGGCACTACTACCATGCCTACCTTCTTACGAGCATGCCATTCACCAAACTCTTCCTTTCGGCTTCATCTCCAACCCAATTAGAGTCCACAAAACCATGTAGCATTAACTCACCATGTCTAACATACCTTCTGACTCTTTATATCTTATATCATTAGAGTCAACACAATAGAATGTAGGTGATCTCTCCCCTCGTAGGTCCGAATACTAAAGTAAGAGGTAGTTGGTTGGCCTAGACAAAAAATACCAACATCTTCGATAATCCAAATGGGCAATTTTATCCCTACTTTCATATTGTTCCAATCACTTTTGCATGTAATATGTTTATGCATAATTTTCAAAAGTCTAGTAAAGAAGACTTAATAAGGAAGTTCTTCGGTTTTGATCGGAAAATCCATAGTGTTGTCAATAGACTGTCGACGTTTTGGATCTCACTCATCAAGGAAGTTCTTCCCAATGTTTTTACATACAATATTATGTTTAATTTCTTATGCAAAGAGGGGGATTTCCAAAAGCAAGGAGGTTGATGTTTGAAAGTTATAGATAATTGCAAATCTCACTCAACATGAAAATTTGTATAATATACACATATTCTAGAGTCATGTAAGGACATGTAGTGTGAAATGATGGGTTTTTGGTAAATTAAGCAAAGCTAGTTGCAATAATTGATATTCATCATCTAATGAATGTAAAAGCACTATGCACACCACTTATTCATACTAAGTCCATACTAGGTTTTATAGAAGAGACATAAACAACTATATTGCTATACTTGTGTTACATGTAAAACTATTGAAAATGAAAATAAAATTTGTATGAACATATGGATTTGGTCAAGCTTTCAATATTTTGAAAATAAAAATTAGAGATTATGCTTCTAAATTAGTCTAAGGATTTTCATTGTACATGTCAATACATAAGCAATTGCAATTGACATTGTATTAGTATACTTTTTACTCATAAAAGGGATTCAACATCATAAAAGGGATTCAACATCATAAAAGTACTTTTTACTCATAAGTCTAAGGATTTTCAATGTACATGTGAATGCATAAGGAATTGCAATTGACATTGTATTAGTGTACTTTTTACTCATATAAGGGATTCAACATCATAAAAGTACTTTTTACTCATAAATTACGTTTGACGTTTGACATGGTTAATATAAAAGTATCCCGTGTGATCTAAAGTATTTGGAAAGAGTGAGAAGTTATGAAGTCATTCTTGTTTTGGAGTGACTAACAATTAAGAGTTGATATTTATTTAATGACCATTATATTTGGTGGATGCCTCTCTTGAAAACCTTGGTTGAGATTCCTTGGTTCTCAACCCTGTGTTGTGTTGTTGCAACAAGGGATTTATATGATAATGTTTTAAGAGATTGGAGTATCTTATGGCCAAAAACAAAGGTTGAATATGGGTTATTTAATACTAATAAGATTATTTTAGTTAGGGTTTAAAATTTGATCTATGGTTCTATCTTTGTCAAGTTGGATTTATTAAAAACAGTGGAAAGATTGAAAAGGAACAAAACCAAGGCATTTACCAAATATAAGCATGCAAATGGTTATAAGTGGTTGTGTCCAAGGAGCATATTGGATGTCCTATTGAAAAAACCATGGAGACATTTACCAAGTATAAGCATGCAAATAGTTATAAGTGGTTGTGTCCAAGGAGTATCTTGGATCGCTAATTGAAAAACTATGGAGGCTTATTTGTTTAAATAGAAAGCTTGGCTGTCTGAGCTAGGCATTTTGTAAGTAGAAATTTTAGCTTTTTAAACTACCCAACTTGTGAGAACTTGTTATAGAATGAAAAAAATATCTTTTTGGCAGGGTTGGTAGTTCTGGTAGGCTTCCTAATAGACACTTGGGACTTCCCAGCTACATAATGTAATTAAAATGCTAGAGATATGGATATGAATATGAATAAAATTCGACATATGCAAATAACCAGGATGATTGAATAAAACATAATTATGGTTTTTTAAACATCTCCGTTGTCGTCTAGTCCGGTTAGGATACCTGGTTTTCACCCAGGCGACCCGGGTTCAAATCCCGGCAACGGAAATTTGTTTATTTTGGATATATGAATACTATGTTGTTTTTAATTGTTATTTCAGCAGAGGGAAAAAAATAAATATAAACAAAAGTTTTTTTTCTGTAATTATATTTCTTGATTTGCTGTAATCTATCGATCTAGCGTATCAGAATCTTACAGATTAAAGATTACGATTACGAGCCGACAACATAACAGTAACAGTAGATTTGATATTTTGGACGAGGAAAGCAATTGTCGGACGTAATTAACAGTATCGGACGACGTTGTCAATTGCACTTGGATGAGCAGCTCTGCTTAACAAAATGTTTAAAACTATTGTTCGCTTCATTTAGTTACATGTGCTGGAATAGCTCAGTTGGTTAGAGCGTGTGGCTGTTAACCACAAGGTCGGAGGTTCAAGCCCTCCTTCTAGCGTCCATGTTTAATAGAGTTAAATAACTCTTTTCTACTCCCTTCTATTCCTCCTAGTATGTTTAGGTAAACTACATGGTTCCTTTCTATAGCATAGTCTAATTGTTTTCTGAATATATTTTTGAATCAATTTTGTCAAATCTTCTTCTAATATAATCTTCTTCTAATATTTAGTAGTAGCAGATAGCCCCTTTTTTTTAACAGCTTAGTGTAAATGATTTTTTTTTTATGGGTATATTTTTATCAATTTTGTTAAAAATCTAGTAAAAAATTATTGGAATTGTAGATTTAAGTTGTTGAGTGTAAATTGTTGGAATTGGAGATTTCAGTTGTTAAGGGTCGGTATATTTTTTGATCAATTTTGTCCAAAATCTAGTTAGAAATTGTTGGAATTGCAGATTTGAGTTGTTGAGTCTTTACTATCATAGTGCCTCCAAGTATCACCCAATTCCAGTGAAAAAGGCCAAAAGGTAAAACATTTAGACTCCATTTCACTTTTGTCTCAATCATCATACTTCATTTATCATTGTGTTCATTGAGCAAATGGAAGTTTATGTGTTCATTGACAGCTTATTTATATGAGCAAAGGAAAGTTTATGTGTTCAATGACAGTACTCTAAACTTTCCACTTTTTCCTGGGTATATTTTCCGATCAATTTTGTCAAATCTCCTCCTAACTACCAAATTACCTTTTTTTATAGGAGTCTAAAAGTTTTACTTTCTTTTCTGAGCATCAATTTTATCCAAAATCTAGCAAAAAATTATTGGAATTGCAGATTTGAATTTATGTGTTCATAAACAATACATTCATTTATACTTAGAATAGATCATCTCAATCATCATATTTCATTGATTGTTGTGTTCATTTACAATTCATTGATATGAACAAAGGGAAATTTATGTTTCCATTAACAACTCATTTATATGAGCAAATAAAAGTTTGTATGTTCATTAACACTACATTCATTTATAACTGAAATGGTTAAATAATAATAATAAAAAAATTCATATTTAAAATTTATTAAAAATAAAAATTGATTCTCAAAATAGTTCATATTAATTTCTGATTTCTGATTAGTTTTTATCTCATTTTTGTTAGGTTGTGAAACCTCATCGATTTCCTTTGTGTGCATTTATTCATCCGAGACTCTTATTTGTGTGAAATATAAAATGATTAAGATCAACATTTTTGTTTGGTTTTTTTGGATTTTGGACTAACATTTATAAATATAAAATATAAATTTTGGTCTCTTACTATTAAAAAAACACATCTTCAAATAAAAATGTATAAGATGCATTTAACATACTTAGATCCCTTCTTTAACCATTGGAGCATTTCATACAAAGTTTTTTTTCCTTAATAACTAATTATTATGTTTAATTTAAATTCTAATAACAATAAAAAAAAATTCATATCTACATATAATTAGTAAGAGAAATAATCATTGAATATTTCAAATTCATTTTAATTCATTATCAAAACATAATGTAAACATAAAGCATTCCAAATAACTTTGATTATGAATACTTAAATGTTTTCAAGTGAAGTCCACTAAACTTATTATTGGGGAATGATTCACTAACCAACTGTAAGAATCAACTATGGATTCCACTCCCAAGTTAGACCATGATATCACCAGGGTGAAGAAATCTCCTACATAGATTGAATATCACCTAGCCCAACCCATTTCTCATGACATATCCAAATATTTCCACTATTAAACACTACAGGCCCTCATCTAGCTATCAATCAACCATAGCCCTCTCTTCTCTTTCTTAAGACAAGGAAAAACTTCCCTTCCTCTATTCCATAGTCCCTCAACGACATTCTTCCTTTCTAATGCAAGCATATAGAGTCTAAGACTGTTAGTTTCCTTCTAGGAATAATCGAGAGGAGAAACACTTGGCCAATACAGTGAATGGGAAAAAATAATAGGTTTGCAAGTTTTTGGTGTTTGATTCAGCTGTTGTGTACATCTAGCCATGGTTTTACACTCTAACACATCTTCTTTCCTCTCATATTCTCAACAAGAAGTTGTTAGAATAGAGAGTGAGAGAAATAGTACAACAAGAAGTATGCACATAAATGAACACTATAGATTTACCCTGGAAACTCTTAACCAAAAATACTAGCATCTAATAAATATATATTAACATCGGCCAAGCCAGGCCAACAACGACCACCCGAGGCATCTTACAATGGAGTTCTTCAATCCTTTAAATAGGCTTCATCACATCAAATACCATGGGCTCATAAACCACCATTGGTAAACCCATCAATGACTAACTCAAGGTTATTGTAACTACTCTAGGACCGAGTGAAAATTAACCCAACATTGCCCCCTTTAAACTCGATTTGGGATAAACACCTACCCCCCCAAAGTTTATTAACCGAGAATACAACATGCCCCCCATATCACCTATGTCTACGTTTAGACTTTATATTGATGGACCATCAAACCAAGTGCTCACATGCCTAAATAGGTCTTATAGCCATATATACATTTACATGTGATAAAATATGACTCCATAAAAATGCTTACATGTTCGTACCAAGTGCATTTCATCATTCTATTCCAAGAATCCCACTTTTAGAAGAACTTTTGCATCACTTGGATACTACTACATATCGATGCTATTAAAATAAAGTGATCTACACCATGGTTATTTTTAGTTAATAACCCATTACCTAGAACCATCACTTTATAACAATACCTTATCATTTTCAAGCTCTCATATGCATTTATGGTACATGAACTATTCATAACTCATGCGTAGCAGCGGTTGGCAAGTAGTGTCCTCCATAGCACCCTCTACAATAAGGCATTGTTGGTAGCAACAATGGGTCACAATGTCAATGACCATGACAATTCTCTAGATATGAGTCTTCAATGCATATACTCAATACACTCTATAGTCAATCAATCTCCATCTCTATCTAGACTCTCGCTCTACCTATCGATGCATCCAACGATCATGCAGACCCACGTATCGTAGCTATTATGATCACCTCAATAACTTGGTCAACTTGTATTCACACAAATTTAGGTTGATCTTCTCTCCATGACAACCTCCTAAATCCTTACCGAGTTAGGAATATGCTCTAGTCTCTCAACCGACCTATACTCTGGAAGATTCAATTTGTTTGAGAGGTTCCCTCCTTTAGATTAATTCTTGGCAGGAAACAATCCTTCCCGCTTATGACATGGTGCGAGCCTCTGTGAATCAAGGATTCCTCACAACTCCCCACTTGCACCCCAAGTTGTAAGCATTTCCCGAGATGGAACGCTTGACCTCTTTGTGACTACCCACTATGTACAATATCTAGTACTTCATTCCCAACACTGTCATTCCCTTGGGATTTCTCATGTATCAATCTCATCACCTCCTTGGATTGTAGGTAATGGAGATAATACAAAAAACCTTCTCACAGAGGCTCACGAGTTTGTAGACTCTTCTTCTAATTCTAGATCCATATATTACTAGTCATGACCTCTAGGGATGGGATCACCTTCACTCGATCTAAACCAATCACTTTCATTCGATATGAGACAATCACTTGCAAGTTCCATGATCCTTTTTCCCTCTCCTTCCATCATTCTCCTCATACCTTCATGGACTTCCCTGGTGATCTAATTCTCACACATCATGATTAATATGGAAATATATTTCCTCCATTGGGCACCCACATGCTATCACGTGCCATTCCACCATTAAGCTTCCTCTTGCAATTATTGTTTCATGATAACCAGTCTTATGTATTTCCTTCAACCATATGCTTCATCCTAGCCATGTACCAACCTATATATGCCTCCATGGATCTTAGCATTAGACCACTCTCATTATAGAGTCCAATTTGATTCAGACTCTAATACTAGATGTTAGAACAAAGAGAGAGAAATAGCATAACAACAAGAATGTACATAAATACACTAGAGATTTTACCCTAGAAACTCTTAACTGGAAAAACCAACACCTAATAGATCTATATTAACCTTGGCCAAACCAACCAAGCCAGGCTAAGACCAGCCACTCGAGACATCTTACACTAGAGTTTTTCAAGCCTTTAAATATGCTTCATCACATCAAATACCATGGGATAATGTCATGGGTTACCCAATACCATGGGCTCATAAACCACCATTGGTAAACCCATCAATGATTGGCACAAGTTATCTTAACTACTCTATGACCGAGTCAATATTAACCCAACACAAGTTCCCGTCCTCCACATGCTCTTACTAGACATAATTTCATGGGATTCTCTTACCATTTCAAGGCATAACAACCATGGTTTCCCATAGGTTTATTCATAAACAAAGAGAGGGGGAATGCTCCAATTTGAATGGGGGAGTGGAGAATGCTAAGGGAAAGGAATGCTTAATGGAGAATTGAAAGAATGATAATGAGCAACATCAAGGGACATTTTCTTCACATGAGGCCTCCCCTCTTCCAAAGGATGTGGCATCTTGTACTTAACCACACATAAGTCAAAGATTGATGGGACATATTTGGTAAGAAAGCATGGGCCAAAAAGGGTGTACCTGTAAGGACAAGTATCAAGTCAATCACCCATGCACCCCCTTTCCTCTTTCCCTCTTGTGGTATCATGGTCCCCTTGTTGCTTCCTCAAGCAACCTTTTCAATGGATAATATACTAGCATACCTCCAAAGTGGGGGGAGGGAATGCTAAAGAGAATACTTGGTTGATGTGTTGTAAAAGGAAAATAGAGTGGTTTTTTTAATAGTTTGTTGCATTGCTACTACTCACCTTATTTATTGTGAACTATTACATTCCACAAATGCTTTAAGGTCCAATTTTCCACGGATGTCTCCTTCCCTCTATAGTTTCCTTACTCATCTTAATAAAAAAATTCGAAACACTATGAATTTATTCATGTACCACTTATGTGCTTCGTTTGCCTCTATTTGTTCATAAATTAGAGGAGGAAGAGACACTACGAGGGGATTTTGGGGCATCCATAACCATAGAAAAACATTAAGTGACATACGAGAGATCTATCTCATCTAGTAGTTAATAAAATGAAAGAAATGATATAAATACCTAAAGATGTCCCAAAAGCAATGGGAGAAGTTAATTAAATTCAACACCAATGATAAGGTCGTCGAGTTCCCATATTGGATCCCCTAGCAAAGCTTCCATGATATAAATAGTCTTTCACAATCTTGATCTATAAGCAAAGATGTCGTTGGGTGCTAGTTTTGACTCTTTTTACCATTCCAATCCAACCCATTCATCTCCATTATTTCTAAAAACTCTTCTTATTTCCCACTTCTATCTGACTAATGACATAATGAGTACAAACAAGGTAGTAAGTTTTCTTTTGGTGATTAACTCTTATTTTTTCTTGTAAATAGTATTAAAAGCTATCTTTGCAACAAATTGTCTACAATTCAGCTATTACAGGAATTAATCCTGTTACATGAGTTATTACAGGAATTGAAGGTTAGCATACTTCCACTCGCTCAAATGGAGAATTTCCACTTGGAGGCGTTTCATTGAAATCACAAAATGGTAAATTACCTATTTTTCCATCCTCATAGTATTTCACACCCAATGGTGAACCATATGCCAAGTGGAAATAAACAATGATATTCAAGCGTGATTTTTGGAGCGATGAAGATGAATTTGAAAATTCCATGACATGGGTTTTGTGCAGAATAAGCCTAATTAGGTGAGTGGCAAGATGATTTTCCAAAGAATGCACAATTTGGAAGATTTGGTTTTTTTTCTAAAGATGAAATGCCCATATTTCATATTACGACCGGATTTGCAAAAAACTCCCAGGAGCGAGGAATCATGTCCAACTAGCCAACATATTAAGGATACAACTTAGATGATCATGGAGAACCTATTCTACGCACTGAAAAGGAGATCTTAACCATATTTTCTTTAATTTGTTTTGGAAAACAAAGTGTATGGAAAATAACTCGAATTCCTTCAAACAGGTATAAAAGTTAGAAATAGGGGATCAATTGTAGAATAAGAATGTTGTTATGATCATCCAAGACATATTTTAACCATTGATTTTACATTGATGTTGAATACAAAGGATTTCTAAACAATTTTATGAGTTAGATTTCTTACACAGTCTGAGTTTTCTCTAAACAACATATGCTAGGAGGCTCCCCTGGTATGTGTTGTATTTCCATAGTTGTTTTAGAATTACTTTTTCTCAATTGCCTTCATTTTCAATAGATTTCTACATTTGCTGTAATTTCTACATTTGTTGTAATTTCCTCTAGATGCAAATTTGTTGTTATAATTTCATGTAGATTAATATGGGTTATAGGAAACATTACTCCTAGTATGGTGATTTATAATTGTTTTAGATATTGATGTCAAAGATAATCAAAAAATTGAATTCTCTTTCATCTGTTGCACCATACCAACATTTATCATATAATATATTCAAATTTTAAACTATGTAATTCTTTTCTACTTTTCTCATTGGAACATTTCTTTATTGCATTGAAAATATTAGTCAACTTTTTCACTCATATTCAGAAGTATCCCTCTATGATCTCAGATCTTGGTTGACTAAAACATAGAGCGTTTGCAAGTGTGCACACATAGTGTTCACTTGCAATATGAGTCCCTACCAATTGATAGTCAAATCCAAGTAACTATGATTAAAGGAATCAATTTATGTTTGTGAGTCTGGCACTTTATTGTTTGATTTTTACACATAATTCTTTAGGTAATTTCAAGATCAATTCTACACATACTGTGCATGTGCATTATAAGTTTACCTACCTAGATTGATAAGAAAATGATGAGGAATCTAGATCACTAGATCAACCCAACATTTTGGCTATGTTGTCGGGGAGACACTAAACAAATTGGTTTTGGAAGTCATAAGTTTTGTGTTGTTTTTAGTTGTAATTTTCTTGATTTTTCTTTTTGCAAATTTCATATTTTTCTTCTTGCAAGTTTTCTAATTTTCTTAGGTACTTACAATTTTTCTTGCATTTTATTTGTTGTGCCAACATTTATGACTCGAAGGAGGAGAAATAGTAAGACACAAGGTTAAAACATGTGCATCCACTTTAATGGGTATCTTTGAGCCCTCGTCACGTTGGCACTATAAGCATGTTTCCTTTTATGCAAGTTTATTTTATTCATGGAAAGAAAAACAAACTCATGTCAACAAACAACCTGGCAACAACAAGGTCTTAGTAGCGTGAGGGAATTTGAGTACATGAACATATTTTTCTTTAAGTTTGTTTGGTGTGGTGTGTTTGTTATTGATTTCATTTATTTCTTTCAGATAAAGAAGTATTTGTTTTTGTAAAACCCCCCCATACACTAATCCATTCATGAGAAAAAACTCTTGAATATCTAGAAGAACTTAAGAATGCTCAGGGGTTTGTTAAGGAAGGGAGGATGTATTGCTACAAGAATTTTCTCAACTCCTTTCCCAAAGTTAAGAGTCATCACTAGGGGTGAATATGCACCTCATGAAGTAGTCCAAGAAAAATTGATCCATGAACAAACCACACAAGAGGAGGACTTATAAGTTTCTTCTAATCCTTATTAGCAAGAAGACCAGATCAATGAGTCATGGATAATCTTAGATGAGTAGCAGATACTAGAGCCATAAATTGAAGAGTTTCTTGGATGCTTATCACTGGATCCCTTATGTACTCAGAAATATGAAGATCAATTCTCTAAAGAACTTCATGACATGACAACTGTAGGAAATCAAGGAAACAAGGATCATATTGAAGTTTGGTTTCAATCAGTCACCAATCTACAACATCACTCCATATTTCAACAATTCTTGGCACCATCACTACAAAAGCAGTTGGACTCTCATATCTGAGTATTAATTAAGGCACACCTTTTAGACTTGGATGTGAATTTAACAAATATCTTGTTGCGTGAATGGATGTATTGGAAGTATTCCTACACTTGAAAGAGGTTTTTCTTTTTCAAGTAAAGTAGGATTGTGTAAAAAATAAATAAATAAAAAGTAAAGATAAAAATAAAGCTTAGTCGTGAAAACTAGGTTACTAGCACAACTAAGCATGGACTCTGCCTAGAAACCATGTTACTTGCAGGTAGAATTCATCAATAAGTCCAATTTTTGGTAATTACAGGAAATTTATAGGAATTGTGAAAGTTTTTGTATTCCCTTTCAAATGTAAAGTTTCAAAGAATTTCAATATATTGATCACAGATAGAAGTGATCAGAATTCTCAATATAGCATCAGATCAATTCCAATTTAGCATCATCCTTGTCCAACCTTATTCAGTTGTCTATGGAAAATTAATTTTTTTCTCCAAAGTTAGCATTTTCAGTCTGTGGAAAAAAAGCCACAGTTTCAAGCAAGGCAACATACACCACTTCAACTTTCCTTTGGTTTCAAGTATACATCATTTCTAGATCCTACTCTCTCTCTTGTATTAATTTATCTTCAATAAGCCTCACTCTCATATGTCATATCAAGATTTCATGAAGTGCACTCATCCCTGAAGCACCGTTAAAGAGTATCCATGCACACATAAACTTCCTTACTTCATTTGCATGAGGACATACAAAAATCTCGGTGTGGGGGAGAGCAACAACAATTTCCATACTTTCAAGTGAGGAAGAGAAGAAACAAATTCTTTTGGTTCCACAATACATATCATTTTCATATTACATTCTCTCTTATGAAAAATACAGTAATTTCATGTAATAAAAGACAAATTCTAGTAATAAATACTTGTTTTAGAATGAAGACCAGTTCAACAAATAGGAAAAATACTCAAAGTCGAACCAGGTTATAGCGACAACATCTTCGTAATCAACATTTCATGGTAATAGTAAGCTAGTATGCAAGGTAATAGTCTTTTAGTATTTATTTACTTGTTAAACTAGAGTCAAATTTCAAAATGCAACTTATATTCATGCCATTTTCCATATGATACATGATTGGCCCAAGTAAGTACTTCCCGATTACTTAGATTTTATCCACGATTTCTTAAAACCATTGCATATTATTCACTCTAGTCACAGGTGAATTAGAGTAGAATTAGAAATTATTATGATTATGTGTTCCACACATAATTATATCCCATGAGTTAAAACTGATTTTCTCATGATCACCCATATTTTCTCCTACAATCATGACATTATCCATCGACTGCCATAACTATATCCTATAATTGTGTGCCATCATTACCAAGCGGTGATCCTTACATGGAACGATTATAATATTTACAAAAGGATATTGTTTTATTTGATCGACTATAGCCCGTCATCATTTGATGTTCCAAGTCTTTCATGCACTCGGATTAGTCGGTTAAATGGTCATTTAATCCACACATTTCTCTTGCATTTTCCCATCGCTTTGTAAACTCCGCCCATTTTCCATTTCCATCCCCTTTTACCTCTGCCTGTTGCAAGGAATTGAACCAAGAACCTAAAAAATTCACCAGACAATGAAGGGTAAAATGGTAGTGCCTTTTGTGATTAGACATGAGCCGCAGAGGATAACATTGCTTGATGAATTTCCTACATGCAAGGTTTTATTTCAAAAATTAGGGTTATTGCAATTGTTCAAGAAATTTCAGGGGCACAACATATCAGTAACCATGACATTCACTGAAACATTCAATGGAAGAACATATAGGGTTAGTGACCTATAAATATTACTGCTACAGAGGAATTGATGGCATCGATCACAACATTGGAAAGAAAGGGGATCTTCATCTAGAAATATCTAACTAGAAGGCAGGTACATTATTATTTTCCTCTATCACATTCATCCATTACAACATTTAAAAGATAAGAATAAGAGGATAAGCTTGCCCTTTTCCCTTTTGAATAGTCTTATGAAAATGGAAAAAATACAAAAAAACCCCTCCAAAACAAGGATATATTTCTTTATTATCATGCTTTGATTAAGATTATTGTGTTAGACACATTGAATAAGTTAAACCATACTTGGGAATAATTTTTGTTAAGAAATAGCTTTCAGGAAAATGGGTCCGTAAGTGAAAATTATGAAAATGATGAAAATCCTGTAAACCCTAAAAATGATGAAAGAACTAATCCAATCATTATAGGAAACAAAGATAAAAAGAAAACAATAGAAAAGGGTTCTCAGTCATCCATAAAGGTTATCTTTTTGAAACCAACAAAGCAAGGGAAAAAAAAATCAAAAGGGATGGATCCTCAAACACCTGTGAAGGACATAACTCCAAAACCAACAGATAAAAATAAGCAAAAGACAAAAGGAAAAGAGTCTAAATCCCCTGAAGAGGTTATGACTCCAAAATCAACAAGGAAAAATTCACTTTGTGGACTTTCTTTTTCCCACAAAAAATTTCCTGTAGAAAGCATTTTTCCATAAATAGAGCAGAAATTCATTTGTTGATATATCCCAAACCATGAACCTGTTGACTGTGAAATTTGGACCACAAATGTATCAGGGTATGATGAATCAACACAACAAATTTCAAGTAAATCTAATTTATATTTTTTAAGAAATTGGCCACCTTCAACTTCAACCTTTTTTCCTTTTCCTCAAAATTTGTGCATACATTGGTTGCGCTTTTTGGTGAGAAACTACATAGTGGTGATGCCAACAACCTCACCAAAATTCATAGAAAACCAATTTTCAGTTTGAGAGATAATGGATAGGAAATACTGCTACAAGAAGTCAGTTACAAGAATTTGGGTGACTCCGGTGCAACAAGTTTTTTACATGTGTAATTCTTCATCGTGAAAGTTATTATATTTTTGGAGAAGAAAAAATTCATTTACGTTGATGAACTTCTATGATGGACATATCTTATACTATGTAGTCCAAATTCATTATCTGTCTAAATTCCATCATCTGATTCTTCTGAATATTTCTCTCTTCTGATTATAAAACCAATACTACATCAAAGTCTTGTCTGGATTACAACAACACTAAGATTGAATCTTGTCTAGAAGTCAAAGATACATGAAATCTAGCAGTGCCAGAGGAAAGTTGAGAAGAAAAGAACATATATTTGAGAAATTTTGATCAACAATTGTCTTAGGATAAGAGTGCATTAGGACATGCAAAATCCTATGTCTGGGGGAGATGTTAGGTGACAATTTTGACTCTTTTTAGCATTCCAATCCATCCCATTCACCTCCATTATTTGACTAAAAACTCTTCTTTTTTCCCACTTCTATCCGACTAATGGAATAATGAGTAAAATCAAGGTAATAAGTTATATTTTTGTGATTAACTCTTAGTTTTTCTTATAAATAGTATTAAAAGCTATTTTTGCAACAAATTGTCTACAATTCAACTATTACAGGAATTAACCTTGTTATATCAGTTATTACAGGAATTGAAGGTTATCATACTTCCACTCGCTCAAATGGAGAATTTCCACTTGGATAAGTTTTGTTGACATCACGAGATGGAAAATTACCTATTTTGTCATCCTCATAGCATTCAACACCCAATGGTCAACCATATGCCAAGTGGAAATGAGAAGTGATATTCAAGCGTGATTTATGGAGCGATGAAGATGAACCCAAAGATTCCATGCCATGGGTTTTGTGCATAATGAGCTTAATTAGGTGAAAAACGAGCAAATTTTCCAAAGAATGCACAATTTGGGATATTTGGTCATTTTTCTAAATATGAAATGCTTAGATTTCGTATTACGGATGGATTTGAAAAAAAATCCCAAGTGAAAGGAATCATGCCCAAATAGCCAACAGATTGAGGATCCAACTCAAATGATCACGGATAACCTATTCTATGCACTAAAAGGGAGATCTTAACCATATTTTCTGTAATTAGTTTTGGAAAACATAGTGTATGGAAAAACACTTGAATTCCTTCAGATATGTATAAAAGTTAGAAATAGGGGATCAATTTTAGAATGAGAATGTTGTTACGATCATCCAAGACATATTGTAACTGTTGATTTTACATTGATGTTGAATACAAAGGAGTTTTGAACAATTTATGACTTAAATTTCTTAGATAGTCTCAGTTTTCTCTAAACAACATATGTCAGGAGGACCCCCTAGTATGTGTTGTATTTCCATAGTTGTTTTAGAATCACTTTTTATCAATTGCCTTCATTTTCTGTAGATTTATACATTCTCTGTAATTTTCTATAGATGCACATTTGTTGTTATAATTTTCTGTAGATTAAGATGGGTTACATGCAACATTACTCTGAGTATGGTGATTTAAAATTGTTTCAGATATTGATGTCAAAGACAATTAGAGAATTGCATTCTCTTTCATCTACTACATGATACCAACAGTTCTCATGTAATATATTCAAAGTTTAAACTAAGTCTGTAATTCATTTATGTTTTTCTCAGTGGCACATTTCTTTATTGCATTGAAAAGATTAGTCAATGTTTTCACTCATATTCATAAGTATACTTCTCTGATCTCATAGCTTAGTTGACAAAAATGGAGTGTGTTTGCAAGTGAGCACACAAAGCATTTACTTGTAATTTGAGTCCCTACCAATTGACAGTCAAATCCAAGTGACTGTGATTAAAGGAATTAATTTCTATTTGTGAGTCTGACACTTTATTGTTTGATTTTTACACATAATTCTTTAGGTAATTTCAAGATCAATTCTGCACATATTGTGCCTGTGCCTTATAATTTTATCTACTTTGGATTGATAAGAAAATGTTGACAAATCTAGACCACTAGATCATCCCAACATATGTTTCTCCCAATGAACCTCCTAACAAACCTAAAAACTACCCCATCTTGTTATTGTGGCTCACTTGGAATTTAACAAGACTGCATGTGAGTGGGACATTAACCACATATTCAATAGATGAATTGTTGATCATCAATGGATTCTACAAAGAGTGCAAATATGTGTTTCCCAACATTCTATTGATATTAATGGCGAGGATTATGAAATAAAACTGAAATGGATTGAATGTTTTCGCTAATTTATGGGATGAAACACAACCATTACAATTTAAAAAAAATAAGGACAACTAATAGTATCAATACGACATTAAATAATTGTATGTTCAAGTTTAAATTGATTCGATACATTGATTCAATATATCTGCAATAGTCTTAAGCTTTGGATTTGTGGTAGTAGACAATGTAATGAACTAGGTAGCAACCACCCTTTGATATTCTGAAGACAAGGTATGTATAGAATTAATGGCATGGTGGAGGTTAATATTGGGATTGTTTGGGGGCCTATGATGAAAATGATGATGGAACTAGCTTTCAGTTTTCAATAATGAGACTCGTCTCCTTACTACCCTTGGTCTAATGATCAATTTAATGCCCACAATAATATTTTGAAGACTATGATGCAAAGGATGGTAAATAAGAAAAAATCCAATTGGAAACTAATGATTTTTTTCACTCTTTGGTCATATCGGACTTCAATCAAGGATACCACTGAGTTCACACTTTTTGACCTGGAACAAGGAGTGGAGGCAATTCTCCCTATTGAATGCAATGTCTCTTGTTTGAAGCTAGCCACATAATTCCTACCTGATACCTCTGCTAAGAAATAATGTCTCATGTATATACAACGTATTGATGAACATCATCGAGAAGTTGCTCTTGTGAATGTATCTCATAAGAAGTGTGCCAAAGCTTAATATGACAAAAAGCGTTTATCCTTGAGTCTTTTCTAAAGGAGACTTGGTTTTGGTTTATGCCCAAAATCATGATAAGTTAGGGGATGGAAATTGGTTTTGGTTTTTTTCCAATTAGGAGGCTTCATTAGACTCTGCATTGTTTTTAGGAATTTATTATGTGCATCTAGACCAAAGCAAGCTTGGTTTCTAGGATGTTTGTAATTTTTTTTTTTGCTTGGTTTACCACTTGATTGTGCTTCTTATTTAATATAGACGTGTCTGGCCATGAATTTTATTTTATACATATGTGGATAGGATTTTTACCCACTAGATATTGTGTTGAAAGCCACAACCATTCCCTTTTTGGATGCTAGTTTTTGTATGCAAAAGTGTGGCCATATCATATAGGTTTAAAAAAAATTCTAGCTTATGTTCATTGCTTCAAAAGTTGAAAGCCCGTGTTTTCTAGACTATTGCATCTGCATTCCTACATGTTTAAGCTCTCAATTTAAAAATGAAAAGAATTTAAGGTAGTTGTATGGATATTTTTTTAAGGAATTTTTGAATTATGAAGATTCTCATAGTGGGCACTTGTTGTGTGTTTTGATTTTGAAAACAAATACTTCATGATTTGAATGATAATTTTTTTTTCATTGCAGTGCATTTGAAAATAAAAATTGGATCTTAATGGTAGTTTTTTTTGTGAGCAAACTTTAAAATGTTTCTGAATATGTGTTGTTTCATTGTAAGAAAGAGTGAAGTGCATGTTCCATTTGATTCATTTCTTTATTTTCCATCAGATTTTGTTTTTTTGAAAGGTGATTTTTTCCATACATTTGAAGGTTAAAAGAAAATATCTCTCCCTTTTCAAATATGTGTTGATTTAGTGAAAGAAACTTGTGAAGATCATGTTGCATTTTATTAATTTCTTTATTTTCTAGCGGATTATATCTGTTATGCATGTTAATTTGTGCACTGCATCTTAATGATGAAAGGAAATATATTTCCCTTTTAAGATTTTGTGTTGCTTCATTGAAAAGAAATTTAAATTGCATATTACATTCTTATCTCTTCTTTATTGCGTATTTTTCTTGCTTGTTGTCCAAGTTTGCATAAATCCTTGGCATGTTTCCTCCCATGTCTTCAACTGTTTCAGCCTCTTGAATGTTTTGGAAAGTCCTCATTCTTTTTCCTTTGTGAGAAAATTCCCTATATAAGTGGTTTGCCTCACATCCCCAACATTGTATAAGTTGCTTCCTTGGCCTTTTCCCAAATGAATCTTCCATCCTAAGCTAATTTTGGGTCGAATGTCCTTGTTGATTTTATTGTGAGTTTTTCTTGAAAGGGGGGGCTTATAACGTTACTTCCTTTGATCTCTCTTTCCTCTCATATTTTCATTCCAATATTTTTGGAAAACTAGCCTCCCTCTTCTCTGTTCATAAAGATAATTTTCCCTCCTTATGGTCTCCTCCAAACTCTCGGGGTTATCATAGTGTATCTTGTCACTATATAAGGAGGGTAACACACTTAGAAATATTTGGATTTTTATATTCTTATCCTTTATAAATCCCACATACTTCAACAACTCAAAGAATCTCTTCTCATATTCATCCATTGCCATGCTTCCCAACTTGAGTTCAAATAACTCTTTCATATTCCTTTCATAGTAGTGCTTGGAAAAATATTTCTCCAGGAAATATCCTTTGAGTGGCCTCTGTGAAACCTTCTTCTCATAAAATTGATTGACTTTCTTAAGATGATCCCACCACATATGTACCTTTCCTTGTAGGTGGTAGGTTGCAATTTGTTTTTCTACCTTTGAGGGGTAATCATGCAACTGGAAATATTTCTTCATTTCAAACAACCATGCCTAAACCTATTCTCCCTTTCTATGCTCACCATTAAAAGTTGGTGGCTTGATTTTCTCGATTTCACCCTGCAAGATGTCTACCTCAATCCTTCTTCTTTTCCTACTAATAGGAGCTAGACTTGGGCTTATCCCTAGCCATGAATTTGCATGATCTTTCCTAGTGGATTGCTTTGGGGAATGATGGTGCCTGGCCATACTTATTGACTGATTGTCATTCCCATGATCATCCCTTTTGCTATGGGATCTGGATGTTGTCACTTCTCTAGTGCCAATTGTTTTCTTTGTGCTAGAGTCCTTATTGTCTTACCTATACATCATATTCATGATTTGTTGTACCTCCTTCTGAGTTTTCATAATATTTTCATTATTGGCCCTATACCTCTACACTTCTCTTTACATGCTTCTTATAGTTACAGGATCCTACCTGCATCTTCTTCCATTAGACTCTATCTCAACATTTCCCATGACGAAATGTAGACCTCTAATATCCTCCTCATGGTTGTAAGATCCATGGGAATCTTTCATAACTCCAGTCCTCATATAGGAACCAAAATTATTTTCTTGTACCTCTAATTCTACAAGAAATGTGTTTGTAATAATTATTGTTAGAACATGCATACTATAACACATTTCATTAATTAGAACACATGTTATTCTTCATCTCAATTACAAAGAACACAATGCACTAAGTTAAAATATGATTCCTTGGACACACTTCTCTCTGAAAGAGCTCTCCAACAGCTATATGCATGCCTCATTCTAAGTTCTAAGTGAAAATTTACAACATTCACAAGTTGCAATTTCCACTCATTTCTTTGTTTTCACTGCTGCAAAATTATTTTATTATTCTATAAGAAAAATTTAGTGCTCAATTCAAAATTCTTGTCTAATAACGACTTCTCCTCCTCAAAATATTTCTAACGACTATTTTTTTTCTTAAATTTGAGCTCAAAGTTGAAAGTTATGGTCCAAGGAAGTTTAGATTGTTTTCCCATTTTTATCCATGTATGCTATAGGCGTCTTCTTCCTCTTCCTATACAATTTTATGTACATGGATTCAAAATCTAGTTCCATGTTTGTATTCTATGTTCCATAATATTTCTATAGACTACTCCTGTGTCCCAAACTAACTTTGGAGCGAGGAGTTATGCCCTCTAGAAGTAAACTGGTGTAAAAAATATACCTCGTAATGTTTCATCTGTAACTTTCGTGTACGAGCTTCAATTTGTGCTCATAATAGCTCGTTGGAAAGATCTCACTGATATTTTTCATTTTAAGCACCAAATACTATGTGTGGCATTGGTACACACAATTTCTCAAAATTCCCCTGGAAGTTGATGATCTTCGAAAATCATAAAATTTTGTAGAAAATTGATTGTTTTACTGCTATAACAGTTTTTTAATCGAAGCCATTGATCTCAAAATCAAGAGTAATCTCAATCATTGATATGTTAATCCTTATTTAGGCCCATGGATGAATCTCCATCGATGATCACCCAAATCGAAAATAGATATGGATCATCGATTCAAAACTCCATTGGCGATCGATGATTTTCCTTGGCAAACAAAACTTGTTCACAATTTCGTCGAGCCTCGATCATCAACAATCAACGATTTCCTTAGTGAACTAAACTTGTTCACAAATTTCGTCCAACCCCGATCATCAACGACGGTAATTTTTGCATGACATGGCAACTAGGATAATGTGGCATGGCACGTGGATGTTGAAATAGAAATCTAACTAACATGGCATGAAACATGGATGATAATGTGGCATAACATGTCATCCCCCTCTTTCCCTTTCATCGATGATCTACAACTTCTCTTAGATGAACCAAACACCTCACCAATTTCGTCGACCCAACCATCAATGATCGATGATTTCCTTTGGTCAAACCGAACACTTCACTAATCTCGTCGATCCGACCATCAACCATCAACGATTTCTGTTGGCGAACGACATACTTCGACAATCTTGTCGATCCAACCATCAACAATCTCTCTTGGAAAAATGAATTTTGCCCACAAATTTCATCAAATTTCGATACTTAGAAAATTTTCAACTAAAATCGGGATGAATCTAGGTCATTAATCTCCTAGTTAAAATGATCATGACCATTGATCCACCATACTTTGTCCAACTCTACCAACAAGTCTCAACCATTGATCTTCTCTATTCTTCCAACTCCAAATAATGGATCTCAATCATCGATTTGCTCCATTTTTCCAACCTCTAAAAACATATCTTGACCTTCGATTTATTATACTTCACCAAATTACGAAAATGAATTTTGATTGCCAATCCTCTAGTGATCCGAAAAATGATCTTTTAAAGACTATGGCTAAGTTTATGCATGAGTTGATTTACCATTTAGGAATTAAGAGAAGTTTCTTAATGAAAGAATGTTTCTGCCACATAAGAAGTAAAAAAAACAAACCATAACACTAAGATTGTTAACGTAGTTCAACACAAGTTTTCCTACATCTTCACGCCTTTGTCTCACTGGGGAATGATTCTTATTAATATTTAATTCTTTAAGAATACAAAAGAAAGGCTTACATAACAACTCCTTAAACCACCTTTCATATCTACAACTTCTGAACAGAAACATACATCACCATTGGCTGGGATAGGAAATTTTGATACTTTTCAGTATAAATTTGACTATGCTTGGATCGACATCTCGGGCTCTGGAGGAACTTTTCTATCTGACTACTCGGATGCAGAAACATAAGCCATATTCAGACTCCCCTCGAAATTATGCAACTTTTGAGTATCAAGTCAACCTGCTTCTGAACAGTTCCTTGGGACCTCCCCTCGACATGAATCCCAATGTTGTGCCATGTCAGATCCGTATAGTCCATACAATCTCGATTTTCATGCCAAAAAAAATAATTTTCTCGATTTTTGTGCCAAAAAAAAATATTTTTTCTCAATTTCCATGCCCAAAAAAAAATATTTTTTCTCGATTTCCATGCCTAGCTAAATAAGCCAAACTCCGCCAAATTTAGGGACAGTTGCCAAACTTAGCACCAGTTAGTGAGATTTAGCGAGATTCCACCAGATTTAGAGGATCTCTGCCAGATTTGGTGGAACCGTCAGATTTGGTTGACCTTCTAGAAGGTGCCACGTGTCACCTACGTACGTACGGTGCCACATGTCACTTTTTTATTGGGCCAAATCACCCCTAAAAAAGATAAAAAAGACTTCCACGTGTCAGCCTCTGGTGCTACCACATGTCATCCCGACATCATGCTGACATCATCATGATGTACTGCTGACGCCAACGTTGACTTTGAATTTGACTTGTTTTGCATGTTTGATCTGATTTTCAGATCACGATAACTTCTGCATATGGTGTCCATTTTCAGAAAAAGAAAAAAAAGATTGTCGGAATCGACTCGATGAGCCCGACGCAATGGCGCTAGTTTCGTCCAATTCCGAGAACTTTGATTTTTAGGCCTTCCTAGATCCATTTGGATCACACCTCCCCACTAAGACCTTTTGGTCCTCCAAAAGGATATTAACCAGACATTATTGGATTACTGAGAGGGGGGGTGAATCAATAATAGTGCAATCTAATCCTTTTTAACCATATAATGCAAGTGTTATATCAATGTGGCATTATCATCCAATATTTGCAGAGTAAATAAACAATGAACAAATGAACAATCATACACATACACATTACACCAGTGTTTTTACGTGGAAACCCAAAGCGAGAGAAAACTATGAAATGATTTTTCTTATATGTCTTGAAGAATTACATTCATTAGAAGCATCAACTTCCTTTGTTTTCTAGCTGCAACTGGAAGGGGGCTCCAACCCCCTAGTTTCTCAGGCTACAACCTGAGGGAAGCTCCAACTTCCCAATTCTATGGCTACAACCAGAAGGAGGCTACAACCCCCTATGTTCTTTGGCTACAACTGGAAGGTGGCTACAACCACATGTCCTTGCCCTGTCCAACTGCCCTGACGTATAAGTAGAATGATGGAACCACTGTCACACTATCACTATGAGATATATTGTTGTAAACCTGTACCAATCAACCTGCACCAAACAACCTGTGTGAATAACCTGAACCATGGATCAACCATGCATCAAACTGTACCTCAACCTATAATCAACATGTACCATAAAAAAATGCATCAACCATGCACCAACCTGTACCAAACAACCTATAATCAACCTGTACCATAGACAAGTGCATCAACCATGCACCAACCTGTACCTCAACCTGTACCATGAATAAGTGAATCAACCATGCACCAAACCTGTATGAATAACATGTTACAACAACATGTCCAACCAACCTATCACAACAACCTGTCTCGTCAATCTTATCAACCAAATCAGATCTACTCATGAAGATCAATCACCAAGACAACTCTCAAAGATGTGCATCAGCCAAGCATAACACAACAACTCATAATCATCACCAAGATCAATATGTGCTTCTAATAATATACCAATATAAGTATGCTACATCATCCATAAACCATGTGTCAACAATACTACTAACAAGTGCCTCCAACCATGTACCAAGTATGTACCAATCGTGTATCAACTACTCATCAACTATGACTCATCAAGATGTACCAACATCATCAACTATACACCTCATGTATGTGCCAACTCATCAACTACTTGTCTCAACCATGTACCCAACATGTACCTCAACCAAAAGCCCTCATCAATTTCATCATCCATATCTGATTTGTAACTCTGTAATAGACCCGGTGTATATGATCACATACCTACAAACCTTCCTTAACTTTAACAACAAGAGACTATCATTTTCATCAAACTTTACCTTAGTCTCACATGACTAAGTTTGGATTAGTCAACAACCCTAACTTGAAATAATCATAACTATGTACTTGTAATGAATAAAGATATGAAAATAGTACACAATGTTCTTCAGTGTGTTTTATGCAATTCCTCCAGGTGTCACTACTTTGAACCTCTCAGAAAAGGAGTTATAGCAAAAATGGCATACCTTGTTGAATTATGTCTTATTCTAGAGATCGAACTTGTAGAGCGTGTCCCGCACAAAATGTTTGTTGTATGGATCTAAATATTTTACACAGAATACTAAAGTTTGTACTCTAGCCAACACATTTGGTCTTACTTAATTTTGATCTGTTATGAACAAGTTATGATGTTTTTACCCGAAACACCTATTTTAGACTAGTTTCAGGACTAGTCACAAACCTTATTTTCCACGGAGTGTAACTCCCAAAATACAATGACCTACAAGCTGAAATTCGTACCACATCTACTTGGATATGTTTCCTCAATGGCCTCTCAATTTCACAATCTGAATCATTCTAGAAAAAACATTATTGCGAAAATGGTGAGATGACCTGTAAATAACATACCTTAGAAAGCATCATCAAAAGAATTTATCCTCCCTTGAATTTCGGCCTTCTTTACTTCAACTTCCCTCTGAAATTCGGCTTAGATATCCGTTGGTTATGTCATTCACCTGTAGATATTCAATATGCTCAAGTGTGTTTAAAATTAGAGTCTTGCCTCTTATTTATACTTTCATGTAGCTTCCTCAAGGGGTTACCTTTTAACCATCTTAACCCACTTTCCTTATTTTAGGGTTAACCTACTTCTAACCACTTGTCCAATTAGTAATTTATCCATTAGCTTTATTATTTAAATAAATTATTTTGTATCCACTTTGACTTATAGTACACTCGTCACTTCACTTTATCTCAAGGGGTTACCTTCTAACCATCTTAAACCACTTTCCTTATTTTAGGGCTAACCCACTTCTAACCACTTGTCAACTTAGTAATTTCTCCATTAACTTTATTATTTAAATAATTTATTTTGTATTCACTTTGAATTATATTACACTCATCACTTCACTTTATTATTTACCTTCTAAAATCTCTTAAATCACTTTGACTACTTTGACCTTTTGGGGCTTCTAGATGACTCGTAAGGGTTCTCCAACTTCACATGGCCATAACTTTGTAACCGCGAGGAGTTATGTGACGTTCCACATACCATTGGAAATGGAATTACATGTACTATCCATCTAGAATATTCTTGCCTACAATTATATCAAAACTCATACTATTATCCATCAAACAAACTTGGGTCCATTACCCAAACCTCGGTTCTCCAACTTCTCATGGTCATAACTCTCTAACCATGAGGAGTTATGTGACATTCCACATACCACCGGAAATGGAATGACATGTAATGTCCATCTAGAATAGTCTTACCTTAAAATATATTAAATCTCATACCATTATACGTGAAACAACCTTGGTTCCATTACCCAAACCTTTGTGCTACCGGAATTCGCTACCAGACATTCTCCAAGGGTTGACATCAATCTACAATATCACTCTCCAATGGTTGAATTTCTTGTGGTAGAATTTGAACTTGTACTTGAAGAAGAAGAAAAATATGATGGAGGTGAAGGAGGAGATTTTGGAGGGTCCTCTTCTTCTTCATTTTTGGTTTGTTTTGAAGATTCTTTTTGAACCAGTCTCTTCTGTTCCAAGTAATCATCATACAAAACTTTTACCATCTCCGACATGGCAAAGAAAGTTTTTTGAAACTCTCTTTCGTTTTGAAAAAGTCCTTCTTTTGATGTCATCTTCTCAGTTCGAGATGTTCTCTTTCTTGATCCAATCTATGGATCTCCTTCTACAAGCTCTCCTTCACCACGACTTAGTTTTTCCCTAGTAATCATCCAAACTCAAACAACCAACTGTCAACCTGCTCTGATACCACTTGATCCGAAAATGATCTTTTAAAGACTATGGTTAAGTTTATGCATGAGTTGATTTACCATTTAGGAATTAAGAGAAGAAACTTAATGAAAAAATGTTGCAGCCACATAAGAAGTAAAAACAACAAACCAAATACCAATATTGTTAATGAAGTTTGACACAAGTTTGCCTACGTCTCTGGGCCTTTGTCTCAGTGGGGCAGGTTTCTTATTAGTCTTCAATGCTTTAAGAATGCAAAAGAAAGGCTTGCATAACATCTCTTGAAACCACCTTTCAGATCTGCAATTTCTGGACATAAACATACATCACCATTGGCTGGAATAGGAAATTATGAGACTTTTGAGTATAAAGTCGACTATGTTTGGATCGACGTCTTGGGCTCTGGAGGCACTTTTATTTTTAGCTACTCGGATGTAGAAACAAAATCCATATCCAGATTACCCTCGAAATTCTGCAACTTTTGAGTATGAATTCGACCTACTTATTAACAGTACCTTGTGACCTCTCCTTGGCACGAATCCCAATGTTGCACCTTGTCATATCCGTACAGTCTCAATTTGTGTGCCAAAAAAATTATTTTTTCTCGATTTTCGTGCCCGGATAAATAAGCCAGACTCCACCAAATTTAAGGACGGTTGCCAAACTTACCGCCAGTTAGCCAGCTTTAGTGATATTCCGCCAGATTTGGTGGAACCTCCAAATTTGAAAGAATCCGCCAGATTTGGTTGACCTTTTAGAAGGTGTCACATGCCACCTTCGTACAGTGCCACGTGTCACTTTTTTATTGGGCCAAATCACCCCTAAAAATGTAAAAAATGTCTGCCATGTGTCAACCTATGGTGTTGCCACATGTCATGTTGATGTCATCATGACATCATATTGACGTCATCATGATGTACTACTGACATCAACATTGACTTTGATCTGTTGACTTTGACTTTGACTCTTTTTCCATGTTTGACCTGATTTTCAGATCACGATAACTTCTGCATATGGTGTCCATTTTCAGAAACAAATATATGGTCGAAATAGGCTTGACAAGCCTAGGGCAATGGTGTTGGTTTCGTTTGATTCCAAGAACTTGATTTTTAGGCCTTCCTAGATCCATTTGGATCATCTAGCTTCGCATTCGCCATGAAAACATGAAATTCTACTTGCCAATCTGATTTTTAACCCTACAACTTGCAGATCCACGTCATTGATCATCTCTTCAAAGGTTCTAAGAGAAAATTCGACCGAAATTTGCTCAAAATTTTGGGGATTTCACTCTTTTTTCATGATTTTTCCCCAAATCCATCACAAGTCAAAATCTGTAACAATGAATTTTACTAAATTCGTGTTGGTCCTTATCTCATATGGGTCCAATGTTGAACCGGAAGCTTTGATACTAATCTGTAACATTTCTTTGCTTAACTAAGGAATATTACTAACAAAATACACATAAGAATAAAAAAATTATGTTAAGCAAATTCATGTTGCAACATAGTTACAGACTTAACGAGAACTGTGACCTCAAAATGAGAACTCTATCCCAAAAAACCCATATTTATGGGTCAAAAAACCAAAATCAACCCTTGTTTCAAAAAGTGGTGCGACTAGTAGCACCTTTTTTTGTGTCTGGCTAAAACTATGACTTGCTTGAAATCGTCACCTTGACGACTGACATCATTGCAAGAAATTGACTCTCAAATCAAAATCCAATGCTTCCAATAGCACCAATATTATTTTTTGAGATAAAATTAAGACTTAATTGGGACCATGGTCTTGATACTAGTACCATCTTTAGTGATTTTAACCATTGTTTTCAAGTGTTATTTAATTTTTCTTTTTTTCTTTTTCACGTTTTTGTTTTTTAAGTTTTATTTATTTATTTATTATTTTTTTTTAAGTTTTATTTTTTTGAGTTTTTTTTTATTTATTTTTTAAGTTCCTTTTAAAATTTAGGTATTTTTAAGGTTTTTTCTTTTTAAAAGGTTCATTCTTTTTAAGTTTTAGGTTATTTTAAAGTTTTTTGTTTTTTTTAAATCATTTTCTTTTTTCAATTTGTACATCGTTTTTAAATATTTTTTATTTTTTTTAAATTGTGTTTTTTAATGTTTTATGCTTTATTTTATTTTATTTTTTAACTTTTCTTTTAATAAAAAATTACGGTATGCAATTTTTTTTTAAATGTGTTTTTTCTCTTTTTTTTCAAAAGACGTGTTTACGAGGTTTTTTTTTTCAATTTTTAATGTTAATTAAAAAGATAAAAATTTAATTACTAAAGAAATTTTTAGATTTCCAATTAAGGAAGTGATTTTAACTTTTTTCTTGAGATAGTACCAGTGGTCAAGGCCACCGTCCCAATTAAGTCTTAATTTTAACTCAAAAAACAAAATTGGTGCCACCAGAAGCATCAAATTTCAATTTGAGGGTCAATTTTCTGCAATGGTGTTAGTGATCAAGGCTAGAATTTCAAGCAAGTCATAGTTTTATCCACCAAAATAAATAGGGTGATATTTATAGTGCCACTTTTTGAAACGAGGGTAAAAACAACCACTAAATATGACCTCTAAAAAAATGAGAACTCTAGAGAGTTCTCGTCAAGTTGGTAACTTTGTTTAGCTTACCAACTACTTAATCATACAAATTTAACCATTATCTAAATGCATATATAGCATGTTGAAATAACACACGAATGTAGCTAATAACTAATTACAGTAGCATATAAATCAATCTCGTACACGAAGTTCATGCACAACAATTAAAACACATAATGCAAGAAAACAAACCGATAAAACACTTATCTTTTTAAAAAAGTTGTGCAACCAACTGCTTGGGATGGACGTTCCACCCAACCGTAGACTTTTTGTTCTAAATATCAATAACAATTCACCCCTAAGATAGGGCTAGCAATCCATGAAAAAGGGTGGTCTCTCATTGTCCACTCATAGCACAAAAAAATTCACAACCCATTAGCATTCTCCTATAACTATCCCAATTTTCTACTAGCTCTTTTTCTCTCGACCTGCCCAACCCAAGGAATATACCCCTTCCTTGGTCTCAGTCCATTGGGTTTCCCATTCATTTATCAGAGTCTGTTTTCCGCATGTAACTAGGAATCTCACTACTAGAAAACGCAAGGGAGCTCACTGCTAGGAAAACTACCAGGAAACAACAACAACCACTTGTTTCTCCAGTGCAACTCTCATAGGTGTTCACTCTTCAGCCCTGACAACTTGGTTCTTTTACAAGCATGGAAACTTTATTCTTCATACTTCAGCTCCAAAAATGCTCCAAAAATCTCCCTCCATTGTTTCTCCAACTCCATTGCTCTTCTTTCCTATTTTTTGTTTATTGTTCATGCAAAAACATCATTGTCTAAAAATTGTTCCCCTTCCCATATGAATTTCCTCTCTTTTATCCAAGCAAGTTGACTCTCGCACTCCTCAAAGTTGATTTTACTTCATCCCCATGCTCCCAATAACTATGGGATGTGACTTCTCACACCCACCCTCTTACATGCATTCAATGATTGTTTTTGAAACACTCAACAACAAAATAAAATGTTCACTCAAAACATCAAAATCAAGAAAAAGATTTGGAAATTAAACTCATGAATATTGTTGGACACGTAATCCTTGGGATTGTGTTATTGTAATAGTGATGTACATATGAAGAGTCATAGGTGATAGGACGAGTCATGCGTTGGAGAAGACCAATAATCAAATTTTTTGTACTTATTGAATCTCAAGCTAATGTAATACTCATCAGCGTGGAGTTATATTTTCTACCAATGCTTAGCCTGAGAGTGTTATTAGAGCACAAGTTGACTCCATGATTTCCTTTGGGATTTTCTTCCTTCCTCGCATGCAGAAAATGCCTCCTGACCTATGATTGTCCATCTACTCATTCTTTGATCAATTTGTGCGACTATCCACACCCTCAACTCACGTCTCCTTGGTGTCATCCTTTAATATTAACAATTACCATCACTTCATGTTTTTGGCCTCTTTCACTGACAAAGTGATCGATCCATATGAAACCCTAACCCTAAACCTAATTTATGTTTCACTCTTGTGGTTTCTATGTGGTTTCCCAACGAATTTCATGATGAATAGTGCATCATTTGTTCTAACATTCCATGTTGAGTGCTCAAATGTATCACATGACCTCATGCACCCCTCACACACACTTTTCTCACTACATTCGATAGAATCGACTCATAACCTTTCTCAAACACCCGACCATCTCTTTACCGTATCTGTCATGCATTAATGATTTCCTCACGAATTTGTAATATACCTAAAGTATATTACATTTCTTATCATGTAATAATATGTTATAGGTTTGTTAGTATGTAAATAGACAATATAATATAAATGATAAGTCTATCATAAGTCATGACCTTTTCTAAGGACATAACTTATCATTCCCCACGTGTATTTATATACATGTATTGTATCTCATATGATGTAAAGTAAATATGAAAAATGGATAGTAAATAAAATATTATTTGTTATGGAAATATGGAATTATGTTATGTATTCATGATGTTCTCATGAAGTGGACCACCAGATCCACTTCATTTAAGAAATCATAATAAAAGTCCACTTGTAGATATGAAGAAATTTAATAATAAGAAGAAGGCACAACAAGAAACTCAAACCATGAATAAGGGCACTAGCACCGACTTGATCAACATGGAAACACCTAATGTTCTTAACAATGAAATTGTATCAATGGAAGTGTTTCCAGAAGTCGATCTCAACAAACAATTGTATTGTAAAACAACATCCACAGATTTAGTTGAAGTTGACACATTGTTGATCGCCACTAATAAAGTCGTAGGTCAGTCAAAGGATGTTGTTGCACCAATAAATACAAAAAAATCAGATATCATCATTATGACTCAAGTAAATCATGAAAAGACTAAACAAGACATTAATAAGGATAAAATTCCTAGGCATCCAAATATATATGTGTCCTAAAGTCAACAAAGAAGAACATATCTAGAATCTTATCATCAAAGAGTTCTAGAAAAAATCCACCTTTGATGGATTGATTTTTTTTTTATGCGTCAGTATTGTTCGAGACTTCAATTTTCATATCGCTTTGTGTCTTCAACTTTATCTAATCGATAGAAGTTATAAGAGAATGTCATTCTATCATAAGAGTTTCTCATTCCATATGATTTGTGGACAAAACATTTTTAAGTGGGGAAGTCTTGTAATATACCTAAAATATATTACATTTCTTATCATGCAATAATATGTTGTAGGTTTTTTATTATGTAAATAGGCATTATAATGTAAATGATAAGTCTATCATAAGTCATGACCTTTTCAAAGGACATGACTTATCACGATTCATTCCCCACATGTATTATATTTCGTATGATGTAAAGTAAATATGAAAAATGGATAGTAAACAAAATATTATTTATCATGGAAATATGGAATTATGTTATGTATTCATGATGTTCTCATGAAGTGGACCACCATATCCACTTCAGAATTCCATTTACTATAATCATTTGGTATCATTCCATTCCATTCTGGTAATCGTTCCATTCTGGTATCGTTCCTCATTGAGTTTCGAACCCGAGTGAACCCAAGCTGGTGGAAACGGTGGTAACTACGCTTGCAAACACTATGAAAACCCACAATATGCCTTTCTCACTGGTATATCCATTCACATGGGTTGCATCCACTCTTCTCCTTTGATTCATATTAGTATATTCCATAACGCTTTTTTGAGACTCGTGACCTCTGCTAGCATATGAGGAATATGACTCATTTTTTATAATTGTATTGCAATGAGATATTGTTGGGTTATGATGGTGGGTTAGAAGGTTTCTCATGTTTCATTAACGCCTATCTAAAATGGATTTTAGGAATTTTCTTCCATGAGTATCTCATTACCAAATTCAATAAAGTATTTTTTAGATTCATGTATGAAAACGATGTTTCATTCCAGTGAAGGAGACGATTTTTTTGCATAAGCTTCATTGTATTTTCATTTGCTAACATGCATGTGAAGACAAAAGAAAATACATTCACTCATCTCCATTGTTGGCATGGTGTTGAATAGAAAGGAGAACTACAGAGAATGGTACAGGAATATCAAAAGCACATTGATCTTCAAGGACCTGTGGAAAGGAATTTGCAAAGCAACAATAGTCCCTAACAATAGAAAAATCATTGAAGAAGAAGCATAATCAGACTTTGAATTTGCTACCTTAGAATCAAAGTTGAAGAGTAGAAGAGATAGTAGCAAACTGAGTAGTAGACCAGTGATTTTGACCTCAAACAAAGAATGTGAAATATGGGAAGACAAATACCATGAGTCATATTTTTTAATCTCTATGAAAGTAAGTGAGAAGGTGAGCCGTCATATTGCATATATTAGTGATTCCTATAGCGCCTTGAAGATATTGAATGACTTGTATGACACACATTCTAAACTAGAACTCATACAACTAATGTTGAAGCTCTTCAACCTAGAGTTGAATAATGATGAACCTATGGATTTAGCTTCAAAAATCCATAATGCATGACATTGAAGCCAATAGAGTGGAGATTGATCTCTCTCTCACAACCTTCATTAAGGCCCTCTACCCTACATATTCTCACTACCTTGAATCGTTGCAAGCAAGTGGTCAAGTGAAATCCATCACATTTGACAAGCTGGTGGAGAAAGTTGCAGAATGTGAGAAAGCCTTTGGAAATAAGTCAACCACTTCAACTAGTGAGACTGCGTACCTTGCTTAGAAAGACAAGAGTAAAACACATGCTTCTTCTAGAGGAGAAAACAACAGAAGATGATGTGGATATGGAAGAAAGAGTTTCAGAGGCAAGAAGGGTAGACATAACCAGGGTGATAGATCCAATCTTCATTATACCTGTTGCAAAAATAATGGGTCACATTCCATGGGATAAGATCAAAGAAGACAAACATAATAAGAAAGAGGACAAAGGTAAGTTTCCTAGATTCCCATATTTTCTTCTGCATAATGTGCTCTATATTCCTGAGATGAAAAGGAGCTTGATTTAACTTGTGCACATTAGATAGCAAGGTCACTATGTTCATAGGATCGGTGGCAAAGTAGAAATACGAAAGGATTATGATAACTTGCTTGTTATGACCTGAATGAAAGATGAAAGACTACTGAAGTTGAATGGGACATATGCCCATACACAAAATGTTGCATACCTATCTCATCACGATGAAGGTATAATGTCATATAGTCTTTTGTGGCATGCTAGATTTGGCCATATCAATTATGACGGTCTTCATTTATTGATAAAAAAAAATGGTGTTTATGGTATTCCTACTATTCCTAGGAAACTAAAACAATGTAACACTTGTATCCTTGGAAAGCATAGAAAACAACCATTCAATGATTCTACTTCTAGAGCATGTAGAAAACTTGAACTAATTCATTCTAATTTATGTATCCCTATGCCCATTCCTTCTGCAAATGGAAAAAAAAATATCATATCTTTTATTGATGATTACATTAAGATGTATTGGGTGTATTTGCTGAAAGATAAATCACAATCTTTTGAAACATTTAAAAATTTTCATGTATGGATTAAAAATGAAGTTTAGTCTCGTATTGGCTCTCTTCGCACTGATAATGGAAAAGAATATACATCTAATTAATTTGAAAACTACCTTCGCCAACATGGGATCAAGAATCAAGCCACACTTCTATACAATCCTCAATAGAAAGGTGTAGTTGAACGAATGAACATGACACTTCTAAATATGTTTTGTTCCATGATGTTTTTCAAGATTGTTAAAATGGTGTTTTTGGTTGATAGAGTTCTTTGTGTAGTTTATATAAAAAAATGGGTTTTCTTCTCATGTTATTCAAAACAAAACTCCTTATGAAATGTGGTATGGCCACATTCCTTCGATGAGGCATCTTAGGGTCTTTGGTTCCACCTACTATGCCTTGATTCCTAAGGAGAAAAGAATAAAACTTGATGCAAGGAATCGGAAGTGAATATTATTTGGGTACTCAAATACCACCAAGGGGTATCGTCTTTAGGATGAGACAAATAATAAACTTGATGCAACCCACCTACCCTCCTAGGGTTGTGTGACCTCCCAGTCACTGGATCTTCTCATTTCTGAGTCAGATTGACTCTTCGGGTTCCTCTTTGAACCCAATTCAACTATACACAGGTCCTTTCTTCCTCTTCTGGCATAGGTCCTGTGATACCCACACCCTTTGTCTGTGCGCACTGGGTGCTCTTAGTTTCGTGGGCGCTAGCCCCTTCCTTGCATGAGTCCTCGACTACATTCTCGCGTGACCACATGATTCCCTGTTAAATCTCATGCACCTTCAACTCCCTGAAATGTTTCATGATCGTCGATCTCCCGATATTGACGGTACCTCTGGATTGACGGTTTAGATTTGTCCTCTCCAAATCCTACGGACCAGATCTGCTTCCTTTGGATCAAAGGACGAGATCTATTCGTGATTTTGGGATTCGTGGTTTTTAAGTCTCAAACCCTCGCTACCTCCATACTCCAATCCTCCAGAGTTAATGATCTAATGCTACCTGTCTCCTTGCTTCTACGGTCACGGTCTCCTTCGCGAATTCAGACTTTGGGACTTTCAATTTTCAAACCTCCCTTTCTTCCTGAGATATTTCTCCAAAATGGCTCGACCTCTCACCACACACCCTTCAAATCGACGGCTCTGCTCCCGCTTCGAGACTTTGGCCTCCTCAATCAAATCAACGGTCTTTCAGCCTCCTTCTCAATCAACGATCGAGACCTCCTTCAGGACTTCGCCGCTTTCACCCTCTACTTTCCTCCGGTGTGTTTTGTACGTAGAATTCCAAATCTGGTGCCATGCGTCCGCTTCCATATCAACATCTATCGTTCTCTTCGGGGCTTCGGCCTTCAACGATCTCAAATCTCAACCACCACAAATCTCCGGAGTGAATCCTTTCAGAGTGTCAGATCCTCGGACACCTGTCCTCCCTGATGCAACGACTGTCCAATGGAATGAATCTCCGTCCTCCACGTGTCCCCTCGCAGATCAACGATCCATGTAATTTCCTTTTGGATCTATGACCCTGGATGCTTCGGGCTTCAACACTTCGAGATATCCTGAAACACAACTTCTCAGAAGCCCCAGAGTACAATCCTCTAAATTTCACGATTTTTTGACACCAGTCCTACCCAGATCAACGACTATTGTCCGCTTCAACTGTTCGGGCTTCGAGTGTTTCAACATTCCATCCACCACCTTTCTCTTGATCTAATGATTTTTCGATGCATGTCCCTCCTAATCTGATGGTTCAAATTCCCTCTAGTTCTTCAGCTCTTCGGCTCTTAGGGCTTCGGAAGTTTCAAACTTCTATGCGCTCGTTCCTCCAGGAGCGTTTCCACCCGAAATTGATGGATTTCCACCACGTGTTCTCCCAGATGATGGACGGTCCCAAATGACTTTGGGACTTCGGGACTTTTAGCAATTCCACCCTTCTGCGTGTACACAACGTTAAGGCTCGTGCACTTCCGTCCGGATCCAACGATTGTTGATCCTCTGCGCTCAGATCCAACGGATGAGATCTGTTTCTGTCTTCTACACTTCATCTGTTCATTGGACGTAGGTCTAACGGTCCAAGCTCCTCTCTACAACCGATATGGAGGTTGTTGTCTCTCCTCCTCTCGATCTCTTGACTTCTTCCGCCTTGGAAGATTTTGTCAGTGTTCAAAGGTTTTGGCCTTTGAAATTTCTTCTACGAACCTGACTATCTGGATCTCTCTTGCGCTTCTAAAAGCATTATATCTTCTGAGCTTTAAGACTTAGAATAAGTCTGTCACCCACACAATCCTTGTGTTATCCATTATGAGCTTGATCTCCTCGAAGATTTCGATTCTCCACGCACTCCTTGCGTTTCTTGGATTTCATCAAACTCAGATCCGAAGGATTTCTTGAAAATAAATTCTTCTCGCCCCCCTGGCGTTCTCCTTGCTCGATGCACACCTTGCAGAGATTATCCTTACAGAGTGTTTAGTAACTCTGTCTCTTTACAAACTCAACACAGATTTCTTTCTGTGCACTCCTTTCACTTATGCTGATGAAGGTTCAACGCTATCTCTCTTGATCTTTTCTGAGGTTAACTCACCTCTGTCAACGCACTCCTTGCAGACAATGTGCACTCCTTGCACTCGGAACTCAAAAATGAGAATCAATTGAAAATCATACAATACTTTACCATCTCATACATTCAGAACATGAATGACATATAAAATCATAACGATAAACACAAATACATAAACACATTGTATGCAAGAAAAACTGCTTTTCTATTATCTTTGTGTGTCTATATAGATGTTTACAAAAAATGGACTACAACAGAGTCTCATTTCTCTCAAGATATCCTAATCTAACTCTATCCTGAGTTATGCTTCTAAGACCTTCTACCCGAGATCTCTTTCTCTCAAGTCTCCTAATGAAATCTGATACAAGATCTCCTTACAAAAGAAGGGCTCTACGAGCTTGTCCTCTCTCACCTAACCTCATCTATTACATTGAAATTTTCATAAATGGCCATCTATTCTGAATTGAACCTAGAGCCATCAACCTGACAGCCATTAAAGGCGACCTTATCTTCTGCATGTACAAAGACATGGCTTGGTCTTCACTTGACCTTACAACATGAATCTGTATGGGATTATATTTCAAATTTAAAAATGGGAGGATTAATGTCTCTCCCTCTCTGAAATGCACATTGATGTGCTGGAATGTTGGTGTGTTGTTGAGGTGGAGTGATGCTCCTGCATCATACTCCACTGCTGGGAAAATCATGAGCTTCTGCTTATGATTTCCTCTTCTCCAATGTTGAAATCCTTCTGGATCCCAAACTCTTCCTTGGAGTTGTCCTCTTGCTCCTCTCCAGCTATGTCGTTGTTGTTGGTGTTGTTGTTGCTTCTTCTTCTCCTTCCCTACTGTTGTTGCAGGTTATCCCCTGTTCAGCTCCCCTTTGCTAACTGCTTTTGCTGGCCTCAACATCAGCTTTCTTATATCCTCTATTACTCTGTCCAACTGCTCCAGTGGCTGGCTCTTCTTATGCAGTCTTCTCGGATGCATTTCCTTCTCCTTTCCATACTTATCAGTGGGAAGATCTACTCGATCTCCCATGTTGTTTTTACCTCCCCTTGTGGCACTAGCTTGCCACTTTGCTACAGACTCCAATTCTGTAGTCTCATCACTAAGTTGTTGTTCAGTTTCTCACTTTTACATATTGGTTTCTTCTGTCAGCTCCTCTTGTGTTGGTTCACGTCCAAATTTTTTCAGTTATTCCTCTGGCTGGTATGCTCCTCCATCTGCTTCCAACTTGACCTGTCATATGTGAAAGCTTTGCACCATTACCCCTCTCTCTAGGGCTTCCAATTTCTCATATAGCTCAACAAATTCCATGTTGTCTGCTTCCTCTTCTGCTGAAGGCTCCAGTGCTACAGTCATCTCCTGGCTAAATTTTTTTAGCGATTCCACTGAATGTTCTTCTCCTGAAATTTGCATGACTGTCTTCTGGTAGCCATTTTTTTGGTTCTAGATTCTCCAACCAATCCTCCAACATCCTCAATTCTATTTCCCATTGAGTGATCCTCTCAACTGTGTGCTCATCTTCTTCTTCTCCTTGGGCAGCTTTTGATATCTACTCTTCATCATGATAGTAACTGTTGGTTGTCCTTCCTCTGCTTCCGCACTTTCATCGTGTGCACTGGCCTCCACTTGGTTGTTTGGCAGAAATTCTTTGATCCCCCCAATTATCAAAATACTCTCCTGATCTTCTTCTTGGATGGTGAGAGTTTTTAACTTCTCATCATCTTCATTCATATGGTTTGCAAACCCACATGAATCTTCACCTATCAACACTCCTTGTTGATATGAACTCTCAGACAATCTCATCTCTTTCCCCCTGCTTACCTGGCAATTTGAAACCTCTCTCGTGCCCACCTGGAATTCTATGAGATCAACCGATCCCATCTCATTTCTCACCTGGAAATTTGAACTTTCAACACTGCTCCTCTTGCAGTATATGAGACCTTCTACTGATCTCTTTCTATTGCCCACTTGGAAACTCGAAAGTCCATTTTTGCCCACTTGGAAATTTATGAGATCTTCATTTGATCTCACCTCCTCCTCATCACTGAGGTGTTTCCCAATTTCTGGTTCACAGATGTGAATCAGTTCTTCCTCTGTGTCACTGAGGTCTTCTAATTCCCTCAACCACCTTCTCAACTCTTGTTGTTTCTTTCTGGCCAACAACTTTTAAACAGGGCATTTTGCCTTCCTGTTTAGAGGACATTCATACCTCCAGTGTACCTTTGCCTCTTGTCGCATCCTCAATGCTAGTTGTTCCATCTTTTCTCTTATCTCATTAAGCTCCAGATCCATCTCTGGATTTCATTTCTTCTTTTGTCCTTCTCTTCGACGACACACATGGCCTTCAGTATCCATTTCCAACTTCTACATGCTCTCCTAGCAAGTCTATGGATTACTCTATATCCGAGAGCATCTCCATCTTCTCCTACAACTCACCTGGCTATTTAAATTTTTGTTGTTGTGCGCGTGCAACAACCTTCTCACAGAGCGTCAATACCCTACTTCCTTTTCACCTATCGTCTACAGAAAAATTCGAATCTTTGATACCACCTGATGTTATCAAATTATATCCTTTTACTGTCCCTCTTGTCTATTTTCTGTAAACAAAATTTGGCCTTCTCCTCTTTCTCTTTCGCCTGAAGTCTACAAATGAAAATTCAAGCTCTGATACCACCTAATGTATCCCCCCTACCTGCCTGGGGTTGTGTGACATCCTGGTCACTAGATCTTCTTATTTCTGAGTCGGATTGACTCTTCGGGTTCCTCTTTGAACCCAATTCAGCTATACATCGGTCCCTTCTTCCTCTTTTGGCGCAGGTCCTGTGATACTTGCACCCTCTGTCTGCGCGCTCTTCGTTTCGCGGGCGCTAGGCCCTTTTCACTAGCCCCTTCCTTGCATGAGTCCTTGGCTAAGTCCTCACGTGACCACATGATTCCTTGTTAAATATCACACACTTTCAACTCCCCGAAATGTTTCGGGACCATCGATCTCTCGATCTTGACGATACCTCTGGATTGACGATTCATATTTTTCCTCTCCAAATCCTACGAACTAGATTTTCTTCCTGTGGATCAACAGACGAGATCTATTCACAATTCTGGGCTTCAATGTTTTTAATTCTCAAACCCTCTCTACCTCTGTACTCCAATCCTTCAGAGTTAATGATCTGCTTCCACCTGTCTCCTTGCTTCTACGGTCACGATCTCCTTCGCGAATCCGGCCTTTGGGACTTTTAATTTTCAAACCTCCCTTTCTTTTGGAGATATTTCTCTGAAATGGATCTATCTCTCGCCACGTGTCCTTCAAGTCGACGGCTCTGCTCCTGCTTCAGGACTTTGGCCTCCTCAACTAAATCAATGGTCTTTCGGCCTCCTCTACAATCAACGATCGAGACCTCCTTCAGGAATTCGACGCTTTCACCCTCTTCTTTCCTCCGAAGTGATCCGTACCTAGAATTTCAGATATGGCACCACGCATCCGCTTCCAGATCAATGACTGTCATCCGCTTCAGGACTTCGACCTTTGGCGATCTCAAATTTCAACCACCGCAAATCTCTGGAGTGTCGGATCCTTTGACACTTGTCCTCCCTGATCCAACGACTGTCCAACAGAATGAATATTCATCCTCCATGTGTCCCCTCACAGATCAACAATCCACATCCTTTCCTTTGGGATCTACAGCTTTGGATTCTCGGGCTTCAGTGCTTCAGGATATCCCGAAACACAACTTCTCAGAAGTCTCGGAGTACGATTCTCTGAAGTTCATGATCTGGTGACACCAGTACTACCCAGATCAAGTACTATCATCTGCTTCGGTTGTTCAGGATTTGGGTGTTTCAACATTCCATCCCCCGTCTTTCTCTTGATCTCATGATTTTCCTATGCGTGTCGCTCTAAATCTGACAGTTTAGATTCCCTCTGGTTATTTGGCTCTTCAGCTCTTAGGTCTTCAGAAGTTTCAAAATTTTGTGCGCTCATTCCTCCCGGAGCGTTTCCACCCGAAATTTATGGATTTTCACCACGCGTCCTCCGAGATGATGGACGGTCCCAAATGACTTCGGGACTTTTAGAAATTCCACCCTTCTGCGTGTACACAATGTTAAGGCTCGTGCACTTCTGTCCGGATCCAACAATTGTTGATCCTCTGCGCTCAGATCCAATGGATGAGCTCTGTTTCTATCTTCTGCGCTTCCTCTGTTCACTGGACATAGATCTAATGGTCCAGGATCCTCTCTACAATCGATCTGGCGGTTGTTGTCACTCCTCCTCCTCAGCTCTTGACTTCTTCCGCCTTGGAATATTTTGTCAGTGTTCAAAGGTTTCGGCCTTTGAAATTTCTTCTGTGAACCCGAATATCTTGATCTCGCTTGCACTTCTGAAAGCGTTATCTCTTCTGAGCTTTAAGACTTAGAATAAGTCTGTCACCCACGCAATCCTCGTGTTATCCCTTTTGAGCTTGATCTCCTCAAATATTTCGATCTCCCACACACTCCTTGCGTTTCTTGGATTTCTTCAAACTCATATCCAAAGGATTTATTGAAAATAAATTCTTCTCGCCCACCTGGCGTTATCCTTGCTCGATGCACACCTTGCAGAGATTCTCCTTACAAAGTGTTTAGTAACTCTGTCTCTTTACGAACTCAACACAAAGTTCTTTCTATGCACTCCTTGCACTTCTATTGATGAAGGTTCAATGCTATCTCTCTTGATATTTTATGAGGTTAACTCACCTATGTCAACGCACTCCTTGCGGACAATGTGCACTCCTTGCACTCGGAACTCAAAGATGAGAAACAATTGAAACTCATACAATAATTCACCAGTTCATTCATTCAGAACATGAATGACATATAAAATCATAACGATAAACACAAATACATAAACACATTGTATGCAAGAAAAACTGCTTTTCTATTATCTATGTGTGTCTATACATATGTTTACAAAAACTAGACTGCAACAGAGTCCCAGTTCTCTCAAGCTCCCCTAATCTAACTCTATCCTGAGTTCTGCTTCTAAGGCCTTCTACCCGATATCTCTCTCTCTCAAGTCTCCTAATTAAATCTGATACAATATCTCCTTACGAAAGAGGGGCTCTACGAGCTTATCCTCTCTCACCTAACCTCATCTATTACATTGAAGTTTTCATAAATGGCCATCTATTCTGAATTGAACCTAGAGCCATCAACCTGTTATCCATTAAAGGCGACCTTATCTTCTGCATGTACAAAGACATGGCTTGGTTTTCATTCGACCTTACAGCATGAATCCGCATGGGATTATATTTCAAATTTAAAAATGGGAGGATTAATGCCTCTCCCTCTTTGAAATGTGCGTTGATGTGCTGGAATGTTGGCGTGTTTTTGAGGTGGAGCGATGCTCCTGCATCAAAACTCATCATTTGTAGAGATACAATCTTTTTTGAATCCTCCAAGAAAGACAGAATTGTTGAGAGGCAGATTGATCATCTGGATAGATTCACTCATGTAAATACATATCCTGAATTTGATGATGAGATTCCACATTTTGAAGGGGGGATCCCTATCTTGGGTCAATATTTGGAATCTCCTTTTAAAACACCATCTTCCCCACATGAATAAGTTCATGCCACTTCATTAGAACTTGAATTTCATTTGGATGATGTGATTGAGAGGATTGAAAAGATGAGGCTTGATGAGAACTCAATACCATCTCAATCAGTTGAACACCTTGGACCATCTAAAAAAGGTCCACCAAAGTGGTTCACAAAAACACTTGAAAGTGTTGATCCTGATGAGGTTGAAAAGACATAATCTAGAATGTCCTCAAGACAAGATGAAGGTAATGTAGATAATTCAAAATCGTGATATAAATGACATGGATATTTCATATGATTGTGAGTTGAATCTATCTATTACCCTTGAACCAACTTCCTTTGAATAAGTCACTTCTCGTGATGAATTGAAAGAATCCATGCAGAAGGAATATGCTTCTCTCATAAAGAGTGAGACATGGAAGTTGGTGGACCCTTCATTTGAAGCCAAACCAATCAGCTGCAAGTGGGATTTCAAGAACAAGTATAGACCAAATGGATTACCTGAAAAAGCACAAAGCAAGGATCATGGAAAAAGGATTTGCACATAAAGGTGTTGATTATGAGGATACTTTTTCCCCCATATAAAAATTGGATACCATTCAAACTCTATTTTCCATGGTAGCACAGAATGGATGGAAAATTCATCAAATGGATGTGAAAATTGCTTTCTTGAATGGAGATTTGAAATATAATGTGTTCATGTCTCAACCATAAGGCTTTGTTGTGAAGGGACAAGAACATAAGGTATGGAAGTTCATCAAATCCTTATATGGATTGAAACAAACACCAGGAGCAAGGTATGAAAAGTTAATTGAGCATCTTCTAAAATTGAATTTCAAGCATTTCAATCTTGATGATGCAACTTTGTTTGTCAAAAATCTAGGACTTCACCGAACTGCTACATGTGAATCCTTCCACTGGTGGATTGGATGGTTGGGAGGCTTCTCCATGGAGTCCCCAGATCAACAACTCACAAATCTAGCTTAGGGGTCCCTTTGTCTCGGTATTAGGCCACTCCTAGAGGGACACCTGTCAACCCGAAACCCATTGACAAGATATGTGGCACATGCCTCAGGTCATCGACATCTCTTTTCTCTACCAAAAAACCACCACACATGGCATCACCATGGCTCAACATGTGGACCCCAACGTGCTCTTGACGTTATACGCACATCCCCACGAACAGATGGCTGAGAGGGATCCCGAAGGATCCGAAGATCGATAGTCCACAATACTTCGCAACTCCGACATTCGAAGGTTTTGGTGTTGTAACGCCTTTACTCTCCCATAGCAGTCAACATCGGGTTGACTAAGACGTACATCCAATGGTTGGGATAGTTCCTAGGTGTCCTCAAATCTACGACCCACGTCATTTCGGGACTTCAACATTCGGGAGTTTTGGCGGTTGTGAAGTTATAACATCCCGAAGTTTTGAACTCCCAGGCCTCCGAAGCCAATAAGAGCTTAACTCCTTTCATACTAGCACAGGGTTCCCAGAACTTGGTCATATGGGTCCTCCGAGAGTTCTCGTGGGATACATGCTTAACTCTTGGTCATGAGTTTGTTAAGGCCATGGGCATGAGCCTCTTGAACGACTGGTTTGAAGGAAGCACCTTCCATTCACAGAGCTTAAGTTATAATTTGGGGAAAAGGTATTTCTGAAGGATCAACGGGGTTGTAGCAGTCCTGTAGAGTTTGCCCCGACTCTAGAACTGTGAGGTTGTTCCTTGGGAAAACACCTTGAATATTTTCCAACCATCCAAGAGGCCAAACTTTCCATCTTACAACTATTATAATGCAACATTTTATAGAATAACTGTACTCCTTATTACCATTAATTTCATGAGAGGCACAACGTATCACAATCACAGAAATTCAAATCATACAATCCAATTTAAGTGCACATGGTATATGATGTACTTATCTATTACATGTTGCAGCCAACCAACAGATTGTGGGTGTTCACCTTTCCACCCAACCATAGGTTCATAGGCATTCATTCTTAGCACTTTGGCCACCCCCGTGCCAAGCCATGATATCACTAGGGAAATTTTTTAGTTTCTCGGAGACTCTCTCTCTCTCTGTCACAACAACTCTTGCAATTCCTTGGAGATTCTCTCTCTCTGTCACAACCTCTGCAAGGTTTATCAAATGCTCCCTCAGCATCAAGATTAAAAACTTATACTCAGATCATGTCTTATGCAAATTCTCATAGATCCTTTCTCTTGTTCTATCCAGTAACTAGAACAAATTATCAAGCTTCCAGTTCTTCTTCTCAGCTAGAGATCCTCAGTCACTCTTCCTCTTTTCTTTTGCATATCATGGTCACACATTCCCATCGGTGTGTCTCCTTCTTGTATGTCTTCGCATGTATTCTTGCACGCCTTTCTCCTCTTCAGGAAAGTTCTGGACCTGTCTTGTTCCTTCTGTCAAAATGAAACTCAGGTTAGTCTAGGCTTGCAGGAAAAGATTCCCTCTGTGGTACTTTGGGCTAACAAATTTATGCCTCCTTAGCCTGACCCTCCATGCTTCCATTTAAGGGGGTATTTGATTGTTCAACCACTAGTCCTTCTTTCATTAACTAGTTTCCCCTTGGGATCACGATGAGGCTTATTATTTCTAACAAAGATAATTTGGGTCATTTTGACATAATGAACCCTCTCTATTATTCCCTCACTCTTTCCTCTAGTGATATCATGGCCAGTACTTCAAGGCTTCACCCTCACATTCAATCGTTGGCAATCTAAACAAAAATACACTTACATCGTTCACATGCCATGGAATGGTAATCATAATTAATGATTAATTACAAGATGGGGGAAACAGGGGTATTACAATCCCCTCCCCCTTAAAAGGAACACTATCATCGATGTTCTTTCTCAGTAACACGTGTCATGCCTTTGTCATTCAGTGACTTCAAAAATCTTGATCCTCTTTCTTGGTTAGGTCCTTTTCAGACTCTTGGCCTTCATCACCTGCCTTCAATAATCTTGGACAACAAGCATATTAATCACAATTTCACGCGAAAACATCTTATTGTTGTGCAAAATTCAAGAGGAAAAAATTCAAAATCTAGGACAATACTTATCTGTGCAGTTCGTGGATTTACATTCACATGGATGTCTTGTTATCTTAACTCGTTGTTTTTCCTTGACATACCTGTTGTGTGCATGATCCCAATCAATAATTTATAAGAATGATCAAAAGTCCCTTCTTCCTTGCAGTCACTCACCCTCCAGGCCCAGGTTCAGGCATCCCCTTATCTTCTATACAGTCCATCGGGTGATCCATCTTTCCTTTCCAAGGATTTTTCGCACAAGAAGAGTTCTAAAGACTTCATTGAGCCTTACAGTCAAGACATCCCTCGGACTTGCTCTACTGAGATGTCCCTCCGGCTTATGTTACCACAACACAACATGTTCTAGGGAGATCATGGCTTACCACAGGATTCTCATGTCTCAACAATAGCCTCTTTCATGATTTTCAGCTTAACAACCTTCACCTGTCCTCCTGAGACAGATATTTTTCATCTCACCTGTATCACATGTATAAAGAAATTATGAGATATTATCATCAATTTCAAATTCATAATTTTCTTGCAAATCTGTCACCCACAGATTTCCAAATTCCACATTTATTTTTAGATCTGTTCCGCACAGGAACCAAATTCACAAGTATGGGACTTTCTTTCCCATAGCAGTTTAGCTTAGCATACAATTGGTCTTCTTTATGGGCTTACAACATTGCCATATCCAAGACCCATTTCTTCCTTCAATTTCAGCATTCTTCAGCCAAACAAATTGTTAGTTTTCATGCACATTATATTTTCAATCACTATGCATACTAATAGTCCAAGTCATTTTCGTCTATTCAATGGTACAAAGCAAAATGAAATATCATTATTTACGTATGCATCCTTTCAACATACTAAATTTTTCCAAATGCAATTCAAACATCAAATGACTTTAATCAATGTGTCAATATTCATGGTCACATTCATACCCAATGCACCCTTGCTTTGATTTCAAGTTTGCCACACTTTGTGACAAACACTTTTCCATGGTGGGTTGAAGCTTAACTAACATCTTCACCATATAGCTTATTCATTCTCATTCATCATTGCAACAGGACTGTGCTTCCTACTACAGGATGATCATGATCCCAAATCAGTACATATGAAACTAAAAGTTTCCCTTGAATGCACCCAAGCATTCTTCCTTCAGTAGTAACCAGGGTGTCAACACTCATGGCCACCCAAAATTCTCTTTTCTTTATTAACTACACAATTCAAGTGGAGTAGTGGAAGGTCCTCCTTCCTCGATGGAAATCCATTGCCTGTCCTCTCATGCAAACATGTATTTCCCCAATGCATTCCATTCAATGTGCTAATTATGAGCACGTTTATTCCCAATCTCCCTACATTGGTTATCATACCCTTGGTACTCTTTACTCCTGCATTTTCTTGCAAGGATTATAAATCATCTTTGGATGGCATAGACTTCATCTTTCTATTATTCAGGTTCTTTTCCTGAATCATACTCTACTTGGGTATAAATGGCATACAACAACCACTCAAAATTTATTTGCATATCTTTAAGATAATAAAATATTTTCAGAAGGGTTTCCTACCAAATTCCTTCATACCTTATGCCACATAGGTATGAACATTTTTATACCTGCTATGGCTACTAGCACCCTCTCTGATATTACCCCATCAATGATGCTCTATGGGGACTTTTAAAGTCCTTCCAACAATATTTTAATGAAGTCGTCCTCTGCTTGAGGTTGTCCATCATTGACAATTGTCTTTCTCAACAGCTCCAATTTCCTTCTACACATGACATACACCACAAATATATTAGCCGTCATGTAGATAAAATGCTTGTAACATAGCCTCCAAATCAATAAAGCATTTTTCAAATATGTCCTAACATATATCTATGCACTTCATCGCATTATATTTAATGTTTCCCTGAGTGAAACACAAACAAGTCGCAATTGTTTCTATAGCTATACAATCATAATCACCGTGGTGTCAAAACATTTACTTTTATTGGTAAATGAATCTCTCATACCAGAGAAATACAATATCCAACAAGGAATGGGTCAAGCAACTCTTCCCTCATCCCACTCCTTCTACACAACTCTGGACTTTTAGTCCAATTGATTTATTTTCCAAGGCCTCAATGCCTTTACTTATCACGACTTAACCAAGCTCATTCATTTAAATATGATTATTTATTCATTCTCCCTTTTTCAAGTTGTACTTTCTCCCACAACTGTTATTTTCCTTCAGTAGTCTTGGTTAGGCTTCGCCCTAACCTTTTGAATGCATCAACATACTTTAATAGAATTTTTTTTTTTCATAATGAATCATGAACCTGTGCATTCTGCACATTACCATTTAGTTATCAGAATGATCAATATTAATTTGTTAGTCTTTCATTCATGCATGGTGTTTTAAAATGTAATCCAAGATATATATATATATATATATAGATATATAAGCTTGTAGCCCACTGCTCAATTCTCAGCAGTCATTAAGGTTTTGACTTTGTTCTTTTGACAGAGTCTTCACATAGTTCTTCCACGGGGAACTCCTTCAACATGCAACTTCCTTATTGCATATCCTTCACTATCTGTGATAGCCTCAACCTTGAGTTAGCTTCAAATGTTTACCAAATATTCTATAAGGAATATAAACATGCACATGTGTTATGACTCCAGATTATTTATCCACACATATTCATTGTTTTGTTAACTTACATCTATGATGCACTTAACCACATGCATAATCATAAGCCTATGTGTATCTACCATAGGTACATTTTGCAGCTCACATACATCAAATTCATGTACTCAAGTGTATATAGACATAGCTAAACATTCATCACGCAAGCTCATTGCTCGCACCCTTTCCATGTCCTTCATGAACATATCAAACTTCCAGATCATTCTCCCAAGGATCTTACTTCCATTCTCATGACAAGTTCCATAGGGATACTCAACATTGAGCTTCCCTCTCGGTTGAGAAATTGTAGTTATTCACATGATATCCACTTGGCAATTTAACAAACGTAGTCATACTATGTTTCCCTTTCTATACGACAACAACTAGCAAGAAGACGTTCTTGCCTCAACTTCCATGAAAACATTTCCCAACTTATAAATACAGTGTGGGCAATTATAGCCATGCACAAGGTAACAAAACAACCAATCTAGTTTCCAACTAGTTTTGATCAACATACCTTTCGATCAAGGAAATCATTTTTTTAATTCCCTCACTACGATCCAAACCATATCTATATGGCTACCATCCACCACTGGATGTCAATCTGACCCATTGGGTATCTAGAAGTGCCCCAACACTTCCTTTACCACATTCAGGATCAATCATTTAATTAACCATTTTACATCATTTATAATAAATTTTAATGTCTAATAACATTTGGACTATTTCCTTAAATCCCAAATACAATTTTGAAGTATGTTACTTACTAAGTATTTTAATACAGAACTCCGGAGTATCTTTAGCTCATAATTAGTCTTGGGCAGAGGGTCCATCTCTTTCTTTTTAAATTTGTGTAGAGGTTCTAGTTGTTTTTGTCTACTCTCATTAAAACAGAAGATAGGCCGCAAATGTAGATCAATCTTAACCATTACACCTAGAAATTTTTCTTCTGTTCAGCAACAGCCAAGGGCGGAGGTCACTCTCCTCCTCCCACGGAAATTCTGGCAGATTAGTTTCCTATCCACCAAGGAAGGGAGGCTGCTATGATTTCTCACTCAATCACTTCATATTTCTACAGCTTCATTTATCATCTTGATTAGAAAAACCCGGCCCAACAATTCTTGTACCCAGAAACAAAATTTGTTTCTCATTTCCCTTTGAAACCTTAGAGTTGCACATGCTTTCCCTTTTCAGAGAATGGTCACCAGACCCATTCCTCTTGCATAGACACATCCTTAAGTTAATAGGGATACAAACTCCCCTAGCACAACCATGAGCTTTTGAACTGGCTCTTGTCACTTCATTTCTACCTTTATGAAGGTTGTTCTCAATCTATAGGGTTCATTTTTACTTGCTTACTGGGTTATTCCAAGAACAATTTTCATTCATTATGGGTCAAGTAAATTGACCTTACCACTTCCATCAATCCTCTGATCATGAGGGATCATACACATATACAAGGTTTAATCCTTCATTAAAGCAATAATTATTACTGCTACAGATCCTTTCAATCCATTCACATCCAAGTCTTGCTATTAGTGCCCATTAGCGTAATCCCACTCTTGTAGGATTGACTATAATTTCCAAACAGAAATGATAGGATTCATTTGCCACAGACTAGGAGGATTCAATATTGTTGGGTAAAATCCCAACTGAATTTTAATCTACATCCTTCAATGAACTTATGCAGATAACTTTCGTACGACAGTGATACTATCAGCAAGCTCATTTTAGCCTTGGTAAACTAGTCTTATGATTGTTCTTTGACCCATCCAGGCCTGCGTCTAAATCATGCTCTGCTAGATAGGATAGGGTAGTACGCCCTCTCCCTTAAAGTTTTCTAATAAAGAAAATCACTTGACTATGTCGTGATCCCAAGAAAGCCAAGTGTTGTTGCCACACTCTGATACCAATTTGTAACACACCCAACCCCTTAAGTACCTTTTTAAGGAACCGGGCATCAAAATTTCACTTTACTTAAACATCTTGAATCCTATGTCTGAGGTCTTCATCCTCTTCTACTCACCCGTAGCGTTCTAATGACTGCTACCAGGCTCAAATCCAAGTTCTAGGTTGCAACTTATGGCCTCCCGAAGCTCTTTGGTTGTCATTAGTCAAGGGCCACGTGGGTCCACCTCATACGTATCGTCTCGAAATTCCTACATCCATGGTGGAATTCCATCCACCATCCAATCCAACAGCTGAACTCGATCCTCATTGAACACATAAGCCAGAGGGGAGTTTGGCGTTCGACACTTCGACGTTGAATGCCTCTTTTTCATTCTGCGCGCAAATCCTTCGGAGCCCTGAAATCCCGAACTCCCGAAGGAGCCCGAAATCTCTCCACTTGGCTCTAGCCTTCGGGCCTTTCAGCTTATCTACGATGCTGCACCCCAATCCTTCGGAGTCCCGAAGTCCCAGACTCCCGAAGGGTCCCCACCTACACCTGGTGACGCATTATATGCAGAGACAGGGACATGTGGGTCTGGCCCTTCGACTAATTTATCCCCAACGTTACAGCCTCCCAATCTTTCTGAAGTCCCAAACTCCCAGAGTCTGTGGTACTCCACCAACCTTTTGTCGAGCATTCATGCGCCAGGGGGATGACATGCGGCAAAGGCCAGGGGTGACATGTGTCATGTTTTAATGGGGCACATAGGGTATGTGAAACATATGAATCAAGGTGACACGTGGCACGTCAATCATGGGTCCATGTCACTCTAGGTGACATTTGAGTGCCACATCACTCCAAACTGATATCCCTCCAATGTCCCCTACATCCCAAGGTTAAGATGCGTCCACATAAATCCATGAATCTACGGCTCGCATTACTTCGTAACTTCGACGTTCGGGAGTTCTACTCACTCAATACTCCTTTTCTCCCGGAGTAGGACTTCACCGAAGTGCTACGCGTGAATCCTTCCATTGGTGGATCAGATGGTTGAAAGTGGTTCTCCATGGAGTCCCCATATCAACGGCTCACAACTCTAGCTCAGGGTCCCTTGGTCTCGGTATTAGGCCAATCCTAGAGGGATACCTGTCAACCTGAAACCCGTTGGAAAGATATGTGGCACATGCCTCAGGTCATCGATATCTCTTTGCTCTGCCACAAATCCACCACACATGGCATCATCGTCGCTCCACTCGTGGACCCCCACATGCTTCCGACGTGATACGCACATCCCCACAAACAGACGGCTGAGAGGGATCCCAAACAATCTGAAGATTGACGGTCCACAATACTTCGCAACTCCGACATTTAGAGGTTTTGGTGTTGTAACACCTTTGCTCTCCTGAAGTGGTTAACATCGGGTTGGATATGGCGTAGATCCAACGGTTGGGATAGTTCTCAGGTGTCCTCAAATATACGGCTCGCGTCACTTCACGACTTCGACATTCGGGAGTTTTGGCGGTTGTGAAGTTATAACATCCCGGAGTTTCGAACTCCCGGGGCTCCGAAGCCAATAAGAACTTAACTCCTTTCGGGCTAACGCAAGGTTCCCAGACCTTTGTCATATGGGTCCTTCGAGAGTTCTCGTGGGCTACACACTTAACTCTTGGCCATGAGTTTGTTAAGGCCATGGGCATGAGCCCGTGGTCTCTTGGACGACTGGTTTGAAGGAAGAGCCTTCCATTCACAGAGCTTAAGTTATAATTCATGGAAAAGGTATTTCAAAGGATCAACGGGGTTGTAGCAGTCTCGTAGAGTCTACCCCAACTCCATAACTATGAGGTTGTTCCTTGGAAAAACACCTTGAATGTTTTCCAACCAGCCTAGAGGCCAAGCTTTCCATCTTACAATCATTCTAATGCAACATTTTACAGAAGAACAATATGACTTATTGCCATTAATTTCACGAGAGGCACGATGTATCACAATCACAAACATTCAAATCATACAATCCAATTTAAGTGCACAGGGTATATGAAGTACTTATCTATTACAAGTTGCAACCAACCAATCGACTGTGGGTGCTCACCTTTCCACCCAACCATAGGCTTAGAGGAATTCATTTTTAGCACTCTGGCCACCCCCGTGTCAAGCCATGATATCACTAAGGAACTTTTGCAGCTTCTCAGAGACTCTCTCTCTCTATCACAACAACTCTTGCAATTCCTCAGAGATTCTTTCTATCTGTCACAATCTCTGCAAGGTTTATCATATGCTCCCTCAGCATCAAACTCGTGAACTTCTGCTCATGTCATGTCTTCTGCAAATTCTCAGAGATCCTTTCTCTTGTTCTATCTAGTAACCATAACAACTTATCAAGCTTCCAGTTCTTCTTCTCGGCTGGAGAGCCTCATGTGCTCTTCCTCTTTTCTTTTGCATATCTGGGTCGCGCGTGTTCTTGCATGCCTTTCTCCTCTTTATGAAATTTCTGGACATGTCTTGTTCCTTCTGTCAGAAGGAAACTCGGGTTAGTCTGGGCCTACAGGAAAAACTTCCCTTTGTGGTACTTTGGGCTGACAACTTTCTGCCTCCTCAGTGAGACCCTCCATGCTTCCATTTAAGGGGGTAGTTGATTGTTCAACCACCAATCTTTATTTCATTAATTGGTTTCCCCTTGGGATCAAGATGAGACTTATTATTTCTAACAAAGAGAATTTGGGTCATTTTGACATAATGAACCCTCCTCTCTATTGTTCCCTCGCTCTTTCCTCTAGTGATATCATGGCCAGTAGTGTAGAAATTTAATGACAAAATCAACAAGTAAATAATTTTGTCATACACTTAGCAACCTAAACATAACTGTCTTCTATGAACTCTGAAATGTCTAAACCCACATTCAAAAATTACCATAGGCAGAAATACACATTGCTAAGCAATTTAGTAGCAAAATAAACACAATGAACAACAACCATTCAACTCAGAAATACTCAGAAATTTAGGCGATGTTAGGGAAAACCCAAAGAGAGAGAGATTTTATTAGCTTCAGGAAAGATATATCAGCAACAACAATACATTTACAGCCAAGAGAAATAACTTACAACACCCAACAGTCCCAAATTTCTACCTCGATTTTCGTGCCCAAAAATTTTGTACTGCAAAACAGATTTTCCCTCTTATAGCACCTCGAAATCTGTTCCAAAATAACTATTGTACAAACAACAACATAACTACCCTCTTCACCAACAGAAAACATTGAAAAAACTGCCTCGAAATGCATGCAGCAAGTTGCCTTGAAATCCGTGTCCTCCCAGCCTATTGTACAGAATGTACAGATCCGTACATTACGGCCTTTCTAACAGCAAAAAATTTACAGCACTCTCACACAGAAAACTCCCTTGGGATTTGTGCCTAATCTCTCTTGGGAAATGTGCCCTCTGTGTTGCCCTCTTTCCTCTCTCAAGCTCTCTCGAAAAATCTCTCTCAAACTCTTCCTCAAATGTTTCTTACGCACTACCCAATGCATTATTTTATAATCTGAAAATGACCCTTCACCTTCTCCAACCCTAAATCTAATGGCAAAGATATAATCTTGCCTTTACAAGATCAAGGGTCATGATTCATTCCCTCTAAAATAAATCACTTTAAAATCTTAAAGTATATTTTCACTTTATAACATAAGTGCACTTTATGAAATAAAGTCACTTTAATATTAGAAGGTACACTTTATTAAAAAAGTCACTTTAATAAAAGAACCACTTTATCACAACTTTATAAAAACCCATTACAAAGTCAAGTGTCCAGTAATGTAGGTACAAGGTAACTTCCGCATACAAGACACATATGCGAAGTACCTCCCGAGCTAAAAAGATAACAAGTACTTCAAGGCTTCACCCCCACAACTAGTCGTTGGCAATCTAAACAAAAATACATTTACATCGTTCACATGCCATAGCATGACAATCATAATCAATGATTAATTACAAGCTGGGAGAAACAAGGGTATTACAACAACCAAGTATAGACAGCTTGTGGGAAGTCTTATCTATATTACTACCACCAAACCAAACATTTCATTTGTTGTTGAGATTCTTTCCAGGTTCATGCAAAAGCCTTGTGAAGGACATTGGTCTGCTGCAAAAAGAGTTCTAAAATACTTGAAAGGAACTCAAGATTTTGGACTCAGGTACTCTAAGGTAGATGACTTCAACTTGGTCAGATATTTTGATTCAGACTTTGTTGGGGATAAGGAAAATGGAGTATAAACTTCAGGCTATCTCATGAGTCTTGGATCAACAATTGTCTCCTGGAGATCACGCAAACAATCAGTTCCAACAAATTCCACAATAGAGGCTGAATATGTGGCAGTTGCAAAAGCAATGAAGGAGATTATATGGCTCAAGAAAATACTTGAAGATTTGCAGGAGAAACAAGTGAATTCTACTTCTTCTCTAGTTGGCAATACTTTTGCAATCAAGTTGGCCAAGAATCCTAGATTCCATGATCGAACAAAGCACATCAACACAAAGTATCACTTGATTCGATATCATGTAGAGGTCAATACTATCCACTTGAGACATTGTTCCACAAATGAGCAAATTGCGGACATCTTCACCAAAGCGTTTGGAAGATAAAATTTTGAAAAAAATAGAATGACGTTTGGACTCACACACCCCTTCGGATTAGGGGGGAATGTTAGACATGTAATCCTTGAGATTGCGTTATTGTAACAGTGATGTACATATGAAGAGTCGTAGGTGATAGGAAGAGTCATGCATTGGAGAAGACCAACATTCACATTTTGTGTATTTATTGAATCTCAAGCTAATGCAATAATCATCAATGTGGAGTTATATTTTTTTTCTGATGCCTAGCCTAACAAATAAAAACTCTCTTTCTAGACCCCCCTTCTCTCTTGTGGTTTAATCAGCCTCCCTCTCTATCCATGTCCCCTCGCAGTTGACATCATATTTTATTTATTAAAATTCAAAAATACAATTTGCATATGCATCGCTTGGCCACAACCATACGCTATATCTACATTAAGCATTAATTAAACTGGGGACTATAGCGGGAACATTACAGAATTTAACACCCATTCAGAGAGAATTGTTTACTTATCCATAGGTAGATTCCTTATAACAAAATTGACAACTTCAATGGAGAAACAACTTGATTTATTTCCTTAGTTTTTTGTGTATTTTCCTTGCTTTTATCCTTGTTAGGAAGCTTCTATAGACTATGTGGTGTGTGCAATTAAATCCCGAGTGCATGCAAACCTGCTTAATTAAGTTCTCGGTTTTAAAGTTCAAAGCAGACAAACAATGCACAAATTTAAAATTTTAATTATAAGAAAACTTTTAAAACCAACATTGTGTGCAAAGAAGTCCAAAATCTGAATAATGATGCTAAAATCCTCTCGAGTCCAAAGCTTCAAGTGTGCAAAAAATATCTACTCCAACCTCAGTTCCAAGAGTTGGGTTTCTCCTAGCTCTCACTACTCAGTTTTGCGGAGCAAAATGACCCAAATGAGGTGGTTTTAGCGTTAAAGGTAATTTTTATTGTTTGTTTCTCCCCACTAAGAAAATTGCTTTTCATGTTTAGTTCTAGATTTACCTTATTTCTTTTTCTTGTTTTATGTGTGTTTTGGCCCTCTTTTTGTTGGTTGTTTCTTCTAGGCCAGAAACAACCCAACATAAATGCTAGTCGTTTCTCCAGTAATGCAAACAATTTCTTGAAAAATGATTTTACGTACAGAAATGGAAAACAGATGCCATAAACAGCATTTCCAGTGCCGGTTTTGTTTCAAATGAATTTTCTCATAAACAACCCCCTTAGGTGTCATTTCTAGTAACATAGGCAAAACCCTTCTTGTAGACGAACAATATTTACAAACCATCTGCTGCTTCCTTTTTTGTCATTTATATATATACACACACTCATTGAAATCCTAATGTACTTCTGCGAACCTCTGAAAGTCATTGAATTGTAATCCTTGGGTTTTACACCATACAATATATTGCTTATAAGTTTCTAGTTGGACACCTCCCACGCTCCCTTTCCTTGGAGACGTTTAATACAAACATTGAAATGTCATCACCCTTAATAGTCACATTTCATGCTTCAGATGTGGTTTCTTCTCACTCTACCATCCATTGCCATTTGACCCCAGACCCTGTGGTTGGTTATATGTCAAACAAAAGGTAGAATACAAAAAATAGAAATACGACCAACCACAAAGAGAGAAGAGGGGAATCACATGAATATAACTGTAAATTTTTTATTTAGTTTTTAACTACAATACATACCGCATATATTAATACACAAAAGTGACTGGAGTAATGAATGATGAGTTTATCCCAAGGGACTGAAATAAGGAATCACACTTGCAATTACTATTATCAATATGACACCTACACCATTGTTGGATGTGCCACTGTCATTCTTAACAGACAACGTTCTCATAGCTTGGAATTTTGGCTCTCCATGTTTGTGTTTCTGTTGACATTAAAAATTTATGGAATCAACAAAAAGAAACCTTGGATAAATCAAAATTTATCGACAAGCTTTGGCTTCATTCTCCTCCTTTGCTACTATAAATCCCAAAGGATACACCATTGCATTGTAGTACGGGTTGTAAAACAATAGCACTAATAAACAGTTTCTATTCTCACTTTCTATAATATGCCACCACACGCTTTTGCATTTTGCATTGCTTGTGGCTTCTAACTGATACAACTTTCGATTATGATCCAATGGCCATTATTTAGAACATGAAGAATAGGCACCTTGCTGTCTTGAAATAGCAATATGGTGTCGCTTGTCTTGATGTGTGCAAACAGGTTGTTGACGAGGTCAAGTCTTAGGCATGGTAGACGATGGCTGAGTTTAGTGCTAAAGAATGGCTTATGTTAAGACCCACTCTTGTTCGCAACCGCTTTTTTGAGATAACCTTTCTCTAACCCCAAATCTCTGCTTATTATCTCCGGCAGTATTTCTGCCAGTGTATAACATCTTTCATGTTTCTCCACTGTTTCACTGCATAATAACAACATTTGCCTATTTAGTTACATATTATTATTTACATTAACATTTATGTTGTTTCTAAGACTAAACAAATATTTAATTGCTGACATACTGTATATATCTTATAGCATTATATTATTGTTGGTGGTGACTTACTATCCTGAATAGGTTCTGTACAGATCCCATACAGATCCGTGCCATGTCCCTTCTGGATACAGATCCATTAAGGATCTAAAGATGTATATGAGAAGGATCTGGATCTGTTATGCATCTGCGTGTATGTTATATCCTTTATGGTTCTGGATCCGTGAAGGATCTAAGATGTAACTGAGAAGATCTGCATCCATTATGTATCTCACATCCAAGGAGGATAGAGGCAGAATTCAGTGAGATAGGTTTCTGCGAACTCAAATAACCATTTCAGGGTGGATGTTGATAACCCAAAATGGGATTTGCCAGGTTCTCATTATTATGGCATACTGCATCATTCAACATGATCTCGTGTCAGGCACATACCCTGTCACCTTCATCTTCCAAAACTATCTTTTCAGCTCTATATTGATTTTCTGCATTGATAGGTGTGATCCATCTCCTACAAGGAAAGCATGCATCTTTTTATCAATCTCAATCCAGCTACATCCAGGCATCTTTTGTATCCTCCTGTCCTTCATCAGTTTCCGCACCTTTTCAATGCCCTCCCACCTACCAGCTGCAGCATAGATGTTTGATAAGAGCACATATGGTGCAGCATCTGTAGGGTTCAACTCAAAAATATGTTCTGCCACATGTTCTCCTAATTCTACATTATTATGTATTCTACAGGCACCAAGCAAACAACCCCACACAGTATCATCAGGTGTTATCGGCATTCTATTGATAAAATCTTCTGCCTCGTCAAGGCGCCCAGCACGACCAAGGAGGTCAACAATGCAACCATAGTGCTCCATGGCAGGTGAGATACCATAAGATTGACTCATGGAATCGAAGTGCTTACAGCCTTCTTCCACTAGGCCAGCATGGCAGCACGCATACAATATGCAAACTAGAGTGATATGGTTTGGATTCATGCCAGAACATACCATTTGTTCAAAGAGTTTGAGTGCCTCCTTGCCATAGCCATGCATGGCATACCCCGTAATCATAGCTGTCCACGAGACAACATCTCGTTGCAGCATTTTGTCAAATAAATCCCGTGCCTTGTCTATACTTCCACATTTAGCATACATGTCTAGAAGGGCATTTGCCACAAAGACATCAGATTGAAACCCTCTTCTAACAATTTCTTCGTGGATCTGCATACCTTGTTCTAGAGCAGCCAATTTAGCACATGCGGTGAGAATGCTAGCAAATGTAAACTTATCATATTGAAAACCCGTTCTTTCCATCTCGTAAAACAATCCCAAAGCCTCCTCAGGAGGACCATCCCTAGCATAAACTGTGATCATTGTATTCCATGAAACTATGTTTCTTTCAGGCATTTTCTGAAAGAGATTACATGCTTCATCTACATGTCCATTTTGTGCATATCCTGCTACCATAGCATTCCATGATACTATGTTTAGCTCAGGCATTTTCTGAAAAAGTTTCAAGGCCTCGTCCACAATTCCATTAAATGCATATCCTGCAATCATTGCATTCCATAACACCACATCTCGTTCACGAATCCTGTCAAATATCCACCGTGCCTTTTCTATACTTCCACATTTTGCATACATGTCTACAAGGGCACTCTGTAGAAACACATCTAATTCAAATCCACTTCTAACTATCTCGCCATGGATCTCCGTGCCCTGCTCCAGAGCTGCCAAGCTGGCAATTGCCGAGAGAAGACTGGAAAAGGTTTTCACATCTGGTTTCATCCCTGCCAGCTGCATTTCCTTGCAGAGGTTCAGGGCCTCATTATTATGCCCATTTTGTGTATACCCTGCAATCATTGCATTCCATGAAGCCATGTTTCGCACAGGCATTATCTTAAATAGCCTCAGGGCTTCATCTATAAGCCCATTCTGGGCATATCCAGCAAGCATGGTATTCCACGAGACAACATCGCGTTGATGCATTTTGTCAAACACATCGCGTGCATCCTCTATTCTTCCACATTTTGCATACATATCTACAAGGGCACTCCCCACAAAGACGTCAGACTGGAATCCACGACCCATTATTTCTTCATGGATCTTCATACCCTCTTCCAGAGCAGCCAAGCTGCCGCATGCTGGGAGAACACTGGAGAAAGTAAATTGATTGGGCTGGACGCCTGCTCGCTGCATTTCATGAAACAACTTCAATGCCTCCGAAGCAACCCCACTGCTGGTGTAAGCTGAGATCATGACAGTCCATGAGAGCACATTTCTTTCAGGCATTTGCTCAAAAACTCTGCGAGCGTCTGCTACGCTTCGGCACTTGGAATACATATTCAGTAAGGTATTGCATAAAAACCTGTTGGGTTTAAAACCCCTCTGGCTGATGTGGGCGTGGACTAATTTTCCCTCTGGCAGTGCTTTCTTCTCGATGATTTCCTGCAAAATACAGATATATATACAAGGGTTTGGGTGATCTACAGCACGCAAAACGCGCATCGCGTCTTCAAATCGGCCCTCCTTACAGAGGGCTTTGATATCCTCGGCAGACGTAATGCAGGCATTGAATGATGTTTCGACAGCGATGGCGTTAGCGAAAAACATTAGCCCAAAATACGGCATTATCTTCTCCTTTTGGTGGTTTAATGGCTGCCTCATTGCCATTGCTGGATCGAAGTCGAGGGAAAAATGGATGATAAATAGGTTTCGATTCAGCTGATAGGCATTTTACTTGCTTGGAATAAATCTCTTCTTCGGCTTTTGTCATGCAAATTGAATCAGTGCAATTATAAATTGGGACCATGTTCTTTTGAATTTGATTTTCACCTCATTTTCATTGTTTGTTTTCAATCGTACCAGCGACTCCGTTGGGTTTTCGAGTGAAAATACGAGGAATTCCATGGAAAAGGGGAAAGAACCCTCCCCTCGGATTCGAACCTCGGCGAATGTAGATAAATCCCAATTATTACCCACAGACTGCAATTCAGTGGACTTTATTCATTCCAAATCTTAGTATACGTAAATCTCCTCTGATTAACGAACTTGATCAAAGGGGAGTAGCTCGAGGGTTACAGGTTGGTCAGCGCGTCAAAGGGAAGTAGCTCGGGGGTTACATGTTGGCCATTTGAAGGAAAATGACCACGTTGATTCATCGTAATTTGATGAGTTTTTTTAGAGTGATTTAGGCAAGTTTACTAAATGTAATTATGATTCAAGAGTATATCCAATGTATATCAATAACTTGTGATTTATTTATTAGAGTGATTTAGGTTAGGTTTCAGATCAAGTTTACTAAAAGGGTCAAAACGTTATTGAAGTGGACCTCTATCTTAGTGTGTCTACATTTTTAGCTTATCACAACTGGTCAACATGTCACTTTGTGGGAATTGAACCTTAGTGGGGAGGAGAACAAATAATGCTCAAAACCACCCAAGCAATTTTTTACTAGAGCTATCATTTTAAAGATAATTACTTTTAATAAAAATATTGTTATGTGTATAGATGTATGTATTGAAGAATTCTTTAGAACGAATGCACATGCCAATTGCTATGAACCTAAGTTAAAAGAGCACGGGCTCAATTTTCTCACATGTTTAGAGTTCACAATAGTAATGCATGCTTTAAAATGTATATGTATTATCTAATCGATAGGAAGTTTTAGCAATGGATAGATAATGTTAACTTGAAGTATGTATTCACTAAACCACACTTGAATGATAGTAAAAAAAGGTAAGCATCTAGTGAAAGGAGAGGTGTAAGCATTAATGATTTTGGTGAAAGGAAAAGTGTAAGTATCGATGAATCTAGTGAAAGGAGAAGTGTGAGCATTGATAAATCTAGTGAAAAGAAAAGTGAATAAATTTGAGGATTAAAGGGATTGAATGATCCAAAATGGATCATTTGGCATATGTCTTGGTACTTTCTTAGTGGAAAAATTGGAGGAATTGGCTTACATAGTCCATTTTAGGGGCAAGTCCCAGTTTGGTGATTTGAGGTCTGAAACCTTCTAGATCTAATTTGGGGCATCAAATGAGATTTTTTGGGGTCAAAACTTTGCAAGCATGGCTCATATCCCCTCGATGTTGTTCTACAGACCAAAATCTTTCCAAGCTTGCAAAAACACCTCAATCGAAGTTCATATGAAAATCACCTCAATCGGATTTCATATGAAAATCACCTCAATCAAAGTTCATATGTGGAAGATATGTCTCTCACGAGTTGACCTACCTTATTGACCACCATGGTACTGAATGAATGCCACAACATCCCCCATTACTCGCACATATGAGGTTAGTCATGAGTGGACTTTCAAGAAGATTCTAGAGGGTCTAAAACTCTAACACTGATTAAGAGTTGAGGCATGCAAAAACCCTAACGCTAACCCTAGATTTCTATTAGGCTATATTAAATATTGGGCCACTAGGAAGGGAAGGGGTTCAATTCTTTTGGTATTGTTATTGCTCCATAGTTGAGTAGAACATCTAGGAGAGGGATAATAGAGCATAACAAAGGAGGTAGAAGATCTTGTAGTAGTCATTCGGGCCACGCTGTACATGGCAACTCCATAGTGAATGTCTCCTTTCTTTGTACTTGCATTTCTTAATTGAGAAAAAGAGAGTAGAGCATAGCCATGTTCTTATACTTGGTTTCTCTCTTGTATTGGGTTTTTCGGGTCACATCTTGTGTCCATTTGTGTGGATGGTGTGTTCATTTGCTTGTTCTTTCATTTCAGTTTTAGTTATTCCCGTAAATTTGAGCACTGAGCTAGTAATACTTAATTTGAGATCTAAGACAATAAACTATACAATCAAATATTTCAGAATATTGTAAAATCTATTGTGACAAATTGTTCCAATGGAATATCCACAATAATTTATAAAACATTATAATAAGACAAAAGAAATAAAACGTAAGTATTAAATGTTATATGCATAAACATTAAACATTAAATAAAATAGAATTATATGCATAAACATAAGTGTAATGTTTATGGACATGTACATTCCCATAATGATTATGTTTCTCCAAAATAAAACCTTGTTGCTTTGCATCTTGGACGAGCCATCCTTTGAAAGGTGTTGTTAAAAGATCATCAATTTCTAATGAAAAAGTTGTATCAGTCACTTGTTGAAAACCTGAAGTCTTTAGTTGATCCAAAATATGTGATGTATATATCATTCTGAAGTGATCTATTAATCTGCTAATAATTTTATATAATCTGCTAATAATTTTGTATATAAATTCATAGTTTATATTAATCTTTAGTCCTTTTGTATGTAAGTTCATAGTTTATATTAATCTTTATTCTTTTTTTATTCTTTTAATATTGTATACAATGCCACTTATGTTAGATAATGTTTTATCCTTTCCCTGCTTATGTTAGATGGTGTTTTATCCTTACCATGCTTGATGTCTCACTGGGTCCAACTCATTGGAAGAAGTGAGGCTTATATATAGATAGTTTAAAAGCCATTTGATTCCTTTATCTCTATAGGGGTCTCACTCGTTCAACGACTTGGGACTATGGAGAGTGGAAAAAACGACAGCATTGAACCCTCCACTCTGATATCATTTTAGGTGGGAATCCATGAATTAATCATTTTAGGTGGGAATCCATAAATTAGTCAAATATCTAACCGTCCATGATTGGAGGAAGGCTACTAAAATGTACCAACTTAATAGGAAGTCTTAAATCGTAGCATAAACACTTGTAAGAACATCTATTAAACAACAAAACCCAAGTTTGGATTCAATAAAGCAATGATCTATACTAGAAGTTAAAACAAATCTTACCCTATAATTATTGGAACAAACTTATAAACATCACAACATTATTTTGGATTCAATAAAGCAATGATCTATACTAGAAGTTAAAACAAATCCTACCCTATAATTATTGGAACAAACTTATAAGCATCCAACATCACGACATTATTGGAATAATAGAACAAGTTAAAGATTACATGCACAATGATATTATCAAATGAGGCTTAACTAGATATGAAGGTTGTTTGACCTAGTTAGGTAACTAATGACTAGTAAATGTTGTAACTTTTTTTTATTTTAATAAAAAAATAGAGTGCATCATAATAAAAGGTTATACAATAGTGTCTAACTCTAGAATGCTTAGTAATTTTTAATTTGTGTTTATAGTTTTTTATTTTAATCAAAGTTGGTACAAGTTTAGTTTACATCATAAGAGTTGTTTTACATGCTTAGTTTGTTCTAGTTATTGTCGGTTCTTTCGCTTGTGCCTATTTGTTCCTTTCATTTTTTTAGGTTCTTCATCAAGTTCATCCCTACTATTAGATATCCATGTTCCATCAAATTTTTTCTTATCATCAAAACTTCCATTTTCATCAAATCCCTCTAGTATATTAGTGTCTCTTCATCCTTTTATGTCTATGATACCTACAATATTTTTGGCTCAAGTAGTTGTGATGCTACCACTAATGTCACTTTACTTGAATGATATCTTTGTGACACTAACACAACTTAACTTTTTTCTTTACTTCTTTTATGGTTGGAGTCTTCCAAAATCTTGGTGTACTTCGTGTATATGCTCCTACATTTTTCCTTCACTAGACTCATCCTTAGTTGAGCCACCTTTATGGCTACCAACCTTTAAGGTAATTGTTGAATATATTTATTCCTTAGTGTGTGTTCTTTGACTAAATTATCATCTACTTGCATGGTAAATTTTCCTTTATGTTTCTTATAAATATTGAGAATGTGCTTTACTTGAGGAGTTTGTTTAGATCCTTTTTCTTAACAAAAAGTTTTATTTTCAATCTCTCATGTAGTTGTAATACTTCCTAGAGTTACTTCGAGATTTGGCTCCTTTCTTGGTGGGTTTCCCCTTCTAATAAACTCATTTCTACTATTTTGGTTTATAACTTCAATTTGTCTAGTTCAAATATATTCTAAGTTTGTAGTTGAGGTTGTAGCATGTTTAGTTTCTGATTGAGTTCTTTCAAATCACACATTGCTCTCTCCAAACCTGTTCTAGTGTTCATCATCTTTAGCTTAATGTTTGGCTTGGTTTCCTCTATTTTCCACATCTCTTACACTGGTTTATATATCTTTTTTTCCTCTATCCATTTGGTGTATAAGTCTTGTGCAACCTCCTTTACTTCATTTTTTCGATTATCTAATATGAGTAAGTTGTTGACTCTATCTTATTCTTGATTTCTTCCACATATGAACTATCTTCTCTTACTTTGGCTATTGGTAATGTACACATGGATAGTTATATAGTGCTCATTTTAATCTTTGTCCTTTTTCATCACCTCAACTTGCATTTTCTTATACGTTTCCTTACTAGTGATGGATTTCTCCTTGGAATTGAAAGGTCTTATCTTTGGATGCCTCCTCCTCAACTATGAGAAATTGAATTGTCTTCTACTTTAGGTATTTTAACTTATACTCCAACTACCCATGTATCCTAATCAAAAGTAAAATTCACAGAAGTTATATCTCCTACCTTCTATTTCTTTCTCTTTGATGTCATCACAATGTCTAGGTGAACATTTTCTATGTCTAACTCATGGTGTACTAATACAATTTATTTCTTCCTTTTACCCAATAATTTGCATCAATCATCATCGAGCTAAAATTTGGTGCCCTTTATGATATTGGCTTAGCTTTGATTGTTGGGTTTGTCTCTCTTGTTTCTCCCGATGTTGTTTATTTTCATCGATCATCATCGGGATAAAAATTTGATGCCCTTTCTGATATTAGCTTAGCTCTGATTGTTGGGTTTGTCTTTCTTATTTTTCATGATGTTGTTCAACCTATCCCTTTTATCTTGTGTAGATCCTTCATCAAATTTCTTCCACTAGTCTTCTTTTATTTTTTCTTTTGATTCTTTATCTTTCTGTCCTTGATCTTTTTTTTCCTTAATTCTTTGGTTCTATTTTCCTCATAGGCCTTCCTTTTGTCTTCAATTTCTGTGGCTTTTCTTTGATCGTCTACCTTCTTCTTTTGTTCCAAATGTCTAGCTTGGTTTTCTTCATTAACCTTTGTCTTGTTCTATAGTTATGTAGTCCTAGTCTCATCTTTGTAATTGATGTTATTTTTCGCATTACCTTTTTATCCCTTATTGTTCCTTAGGTGTATTTTTATTCTTCTCTAACTAGGGCTTCCTCATCTTTCCTCTTCTTCTCAACTTCATTTCCTTATCTCTTCTTTTCTCAAGTCAATAAATTATTTCTTCTTTCTACCTTTGATTTCATGCTTGTTTCCTCTACAAATATTTATTTATTTTTGTCTCTTTCCTCTTTGACCCTCTTCAATTGTTTAATCTTTTTTTCTTCCTTTTCCTTGGCTTCTTCTTCTTCTTTCATTTCCCTTGTCTCCCTAAATTTTTCTAGTACCTTTGTTTCATTTTTTTCTTTCAAAACATGAGGTCTATCGTATGACCATCTTGCATATCTCTCATCCATCCTTTGTGATTTATCTATCTATTTTTTTCTCTTCTATCTTATGTTTCATTTTCTTCCCCTTGTTTCCCTCCACTACTCTTTCCTCCAATTGATTGTTAACATCTTCTAATAGTTGTTCATACAATTTCCTATTCTCTTATTTTGTCATCTTATTTAAGTTCTTTTTTATCCTTGGAGGGTTCTATATCATAATTTTTTCTATATTTTTTATGTAGTCTCGGATGGTCCTTCTTTCTCAACTTTACATCCCAATGATTTCCCCTCATTAATGAATGGGACCTTGATAGGTTTATGCTTTCCTTGTTCTCTATCATCGAGAGTCTCTATTCCTTTATTTCCCTTATGGTTCTCTTTTTCTCCCTCCTACCCTAATGAATTATCAAGTTCTTTTGTCTCTATATTTTTTGCTATAGTCCCTCATATTTTTTGGCTCGGTGGTTACTTGTTCTTCACTCAAGCCTTCTAATGTTGGACTTACCTATTTTTAATATATAGTCTTTAGTCCTTCTTAGGTGTTCCTCATGCCATCAAAGCTTCTACGCATTCCTGCTCTTTCTTGGCTTCCTTGGGGAGTAACATATAACTAGTATTTGTCCCTTTCCTTTCTTGCTTTCTAGTTCCTTCTATTTTTTCTTTCATCCGTTAGTTATTATTTTACCTACTTCTTTCATTACATTCTTTAATAAAATTCTCAACACCCATAATACTAATCTTGTTCTATCCATCTTGGTCTAGTTACTCATACTCTTCAAATTCCATGGAGATCATAATGGTTTTAAGAGGTTTTATCCTTCCCACATTTTTCTTAATTCACTAATTAATCATAGTTGTGCTCTCCTCCTTCATTCTCCTCTAGCCATTCTAATATTAATATATCTATGGCATCCTCTAGAGTATGTGGCACTATGAAGTCTAAGCTCTTATTGTTACATCTTGTTCTTAAGCTCTCTTCCAAACAGGTCACCTAAAGTTATTATCCATATACCTAAAGGTGAGTACATTGGTTGAGTCATGATGTCTTACTATAAGGATTATGAATTCAAAAATTAGTTGGTAATCTTCTTATGTCGACCTATATATCATGTCTTTAGTGTAAACTTTCGTTTCCCAATGCTTTGGTTGTTTATAGGGTGTTTCTTTCCTCTTCCTATCACTAAAATATATATTGGTAATTTCTACCTACTGTATAATTCTCTTATTGCAAGATCAATCCTAACATGCTTAGGCAATGCACTAGGGTTTTCATTAAATCTATACGCCTAGATATAAGAGTATCTATTTATTTCAAACCAATCTCATCATTGTTCAACCCTTAGGCACCCATGAGGATCAAATAAGGGTGCAATCTCATCATATTTCCCCTAAATATTCATACACTATGTAAGGACATCATCTTTTACAAACTAGTAGAATCAATAAAGATGTTTTGACCAAATTTTGGTGTATTGATGGGGTATAATGGGATTTTCATTTAGAGTATTCCTTCTAACTAGTCTTAGTGGAAGTAACAATGATATTATATAAAAGATGTAACTTTTCATATCGAAAAAAATATGGGAATCTTAACTTCATCATCCAATAGTGGATCTCATCTTAAATAATTTGGGCCTATTTGATCTAGTTTCCTTCATATGGCACCTATGATAGTGTATTTAACCATTCTCTTGCCATATTGTAGTATTTGGAGGCCCAAATATTATACATAAGAGTCTTACCAACCCTCTCTTGATTCTTGGATTTAATTATTTTGTTTCATATATATTTTTAATTTCTTCTATTCTTGTTCATGTCTCCAGCCTACTAGTCAGATAGATAGGGTTTGCTCGAAATTTGGCCTCAATCATATTTTGTTCCATATTTATGTCCAACCAAGGATGACTTGAACATTTATCTTATAATTTTGTTGTAATGAGTATTGTAACCCATGTGTGTGGATCCCATGTGATCTTACACTCTTAATCCTTTATTGCAACATTGTATACCAAATCAAGGATTATTGATGCTCATGGGATATGACCTACTTGATAAACCTTTAAATTCAATAGGGGATTTTTGCGACCTTGTTCCTTCATTTTGACAATATGCTTAGACAAATTCCCATCATTGTAATACCCCGGTTTTGATCCCCATATTAAATAATGTATTTTGTGAATTTATGAAAGGTGCCCAAACAATTAAAAGAGGCTAGAGTGCCTAGGAATTGTAATGTTTTGATCATTATTAATAATAAATACATCATTGGCTTCTAGACGGACAAGGACAAGAGTTATAGGGGGATATGATTCCACAAGAGAGGGGGCTTGAGGGGCTAAGTGTTTATTTTATATTTTTATTTACCCATTTTTTTTTAATGGAGAATATCAGTTACATGAGCTTCTTGGGGGAAGGCAATGTGGTTCTTTAATTCCAAGAAATACATAAACCCATTTTTGGTTTGTTTGGGGGTTCACTCACTCACTCATTATTCATTGTTCATTGTTCAAATTGTTCATCTTTTTCTCTTTTCATTTGTTCTTTCACACACTCTTCATTCCTCATTCATTTTGATCTTCACTTGGGAAAGAAAAACGAATTGTAGAGAGGAGCCATGGTTTTGTTGGAAGTAATGATTGTTGGTGTATTCCAGCCATGAATTAATTTCTGCATGTCTGAGATGCATTGGCATGTGTTAATTTTTTCCCACAGTTGTGAATCCTGAGAGTCCTAGCATGGAGATTCTTGACCAAATGCATTGGAGCCCTAGAAGGAGGTGGACAGCCTGAGGGGCTGTGTGGAAGAGAAGGTGGTCCATTCTCTTGGGTTTTGCAGGCTGGGTAGAAGAGATTTGGTGTACTTTGGATTGTTGTGTGTGCTGAGAAGCCTGTGAGAGCTTGAGTGTTGACTGTGTTGGGTTTAATCTTTCTCTTCTACTTCTTGGGCTGACTCGGGTTTAGATATGAACAAGTTTCCAACAAAACCCTCTAAAAATATCAGCCCTCCTGGTAAACTAGAAGGAAACACAACACACAGAGTGCACTGCGTAGTTTCATCCGAGATAGTTCTATGGGTGACTGTAATGCTCAGGTTCTTGCAGTCTAGGAATGAGTGGGGATGTGGGATTGTATTTTATCTTCTTCTTGCAATAAACTGATTATTCAATCTATTATTCCTATGATTCATTCATCTGTTAATCCCATGCATGCATTCTAACATATTTAGTTGAACCATTCATTCATAAATCACTCATTGACATAAATTAAATAAGATAAATCACTGACAAAAAGTAAACATGCACTAAACAACACACATAACATACGTTTTACCATGGTTCGCCACCTCCTGGACTACATCCACAAAGATCTGGCTTATCTACTCTTTTATTAGGTCTGCTGCAAAATCTAGCGCTGCATGCATTACATCTTTCTCCTTACAATCATAAATGGGTTTAAGACCTTCTATGAGGCAAACTAGATCACACCATGCTCCTCAGCCTGTGATCTAACCCTCAAGATCCAACCTACTTGACTCTTCTATATCAACTTCAGACTTACAACTGTTAAACAATTATTGAACAGCCAACCAAAACTCCAAGAACCCCGGCCTAGACCTCCTAGACTTTTATTTATACTAGTTTTTAGGCGTGTAGCCATTACAATCATTATCAAAACCCTAACCCTAACATGGTTAGGTCTAACAGCCTGTGTGCCTTGCATGTTGCTCCTCTTTTATGCTGCTTTTCCTCACACATGTTGCTTTTCCTGCCATCTGTTCTTCTCCAAAATTAGGCATTCCCTTACCAAAATTGGGTATTTCCTCAAAATAGGCCTACGCCCAACAAGGCCCCAACACTAACATGTGGCTTCTCCCAAGCCACTCAGGTAGTGCACGCTCCCTGCACTGTCGTGTCCAAGCTAAGGAACTTTTTTGTTAGTTCCTTTCCTTTCTCTCTCATCTACGTGGCTGTGTTTGTTAGCGCCTCTACTGTATGCGCTGTTATTTCCTCCTGCATTAGTGTTGCTCTCTCTAGCTGTGTATGTGTCATACTTTTCTTTTCTTCCTCTAACTACACAATAACTTGTGTTGTTTTTTCTTGGAGGGGTTCCAATTTTGTTTGTCTTTCTTGTTTTTACATCTGTGTTGCTTTCAAATTTGTACGTAGCTTCTTCATGTCTTGATTGCCCTTTAGGTGCTCTGTGATGCTCATTATTTGTTTCCTTTGTTTGAGCTCTTGTATGGATTCTTTGACTCTTTCCTCTTCCTAGTCCCACTATTGGACCTTCTCGTCCTCTTCCAGTGTTGTCTAGAACTGCGCGGCTCTGTCAAAAAATTCTTCTGTTGGCTTTGCTTGGTTCTCCATATCAGCTATTTGGAGTGCATATTCTTGTTTCCTCTATTCTCAAACCTTAGGAGGAGTCGTAGGGATAATCCTTTCTTAGAGATCCTCAATCTCTTGTCGGTAATGATCAATGGTTTGTGCAATGAGGTTTATCTTCTCCTCTGCTCTCTTCTCTGGTGCTTGCACTTTTTTTGGGATGCAATTATAAATTTTTGTCAATCCCTGTTCCATTCTATCTGTGTGTTATTTTTCCTCTTTTGTTTCGAGCTTCACTTGCTCAACTACCAGTTCCGAGGCATCTCGACCATTCTTTGTTTCCTGCATTTCCGTCGCATATGTTCTTGTGTGCGATTTCACTTCCCGTGCGACACTGACTTGAAGCTTGTACAACACCTTGATTGGTATCCTCGCCAATACCAACTTACTTGTGCCATATCCTTCAGTGCCTCATCCATCTGCAACATCTCTGATGTGACTTGGAAGCTTGGGATTACCTGCGCGATGGTGTGGATGGTATCTTCCTCATTTGGCATGGTCCTTGTTGTTAGAACATGAAATATTGTGTGCTCGTTTTACCATTAACAATACCCTTGTCACCCAACCATAGGCCGAAGCCACCCTCCGAGCACCTTAACCTTGACATAGAATCATTCCGGAAGAAAACCCTAGGCTAGATAGCCAAACAAAGGGTAGCGCACCTTTCCCCAAGGATAGCGCACCAACAAGAGCTGATCAGATAGTCCAAACCCTAGCCAAGAGATAGTCCAAGCCAAAACGTAACTGCTAGCTGCAGCAACTGCACCGACAACTCTCCTCCAAACCTGCGCACAAGACTGCAACTGCACTGCACAGAACTGGCGCTCTGCAACTGCTGAGATGTGTCAAATGAGAGACTGGTGCCCAGTATTTATAGTGGTTTTGACAAACTTACTGGGGCCGACTTCTCCTTCTGGGTACCTATCTATTCAGTATATTATTATTATTTCTGGCTGACTTCTTCTCTTGGAGGCTAATACTCTAATATAAATTATCTTCTTGAGTCGACAAGACTTCTAGGGCTATTAGCCAAATCATTAGGGTTTTCTCTTGCTTCCTGAAGTCTTCTATTCTTGTTAGGTTTACACGTGGAGGTAAATACCTCATGTAGCTACCATAATATCAACACTCCCTCCTAGCTAGGGAGGTATTACAGGTAATGGTCTTGAGCACAAAAACATACCAATCACCTGGTAGCATCAACATAGTCGACTAGACTATCTCATGACTAGATCATGAGCACCATCATCACCATCAGTGTCATTAGTTGCATCATCTCTCAAAACCATACTCTATCTGAGTAATCAAACATGATGCTCACTCCACAGAGTGATACAAAAGCCATTCTTCTAATCTAGAAGAGTAAATGCTCTGAACCATTTTCTGTCTGGAAAATCTTTGTTCATCATTCATGTGGCTGATGATTATCTCCAATAAACTATTGATAGTCTTCAAGGCAATCAGAACAAAAATAGAACACAACTGTGTCTATCCATAGTAGTACATAACTACAATCCAGTGGTACACTACCACACCAAGTAACACACAAGTACTTGATCAGTAACGTATAGTCACGAACAATGGAACATATCCACCACAATAGTCTACATCTACTGTCATACAGTGTTCATAACAAACATCTGATAACAACCTGCACAGAAGCAATGTTATGATATAAACTGAATCATTTGGGCCAATCTTTCACTCACATCTGTGAGCTTTGAAAGAATACCTGCCCTCAGAGTAGAACAATGAGATATCTGGACTATTCTTCTCAGGAAAGGAAGAATAACTGTCATGTCTTCTGAAACTGGACCATTCCCCACCCTGGGCCATTCTTCCTACACTAATCAAAGTGCACCCTGGAGAGAATGTATAAACCCTAAGGAATGCATGTCCTTGATTGTTGATCTTGGACCATTCCCCACCCTGGGCAATTCCTCCTACACTAATCAAAGTGCACCCTGGAGAGAATGTATAAACCCAAAGGAATGATTGTTCGGACCATTTCCTCTATTAACCACAAGAGGAAAAGAATGTCCTGTATCAACCTCCAAAACGGACCATTCCTCATGTTAACCACAATGAGAAATCGTTGTCTGGCGAGGTGGGCCAGTCTTCTTGAGTAACCCTCAAGAAGAGAGATTGCCCTAGACCACTCCCCATGTTAACCACAATGGGAAGTCGTTGTCTATGATACATCAACAATCTGGACCATTTCCCATGTTAACCACAATGGGAAATCGTTGTCTGTCAGAAGTCTCAATCCACTTTCCGAACAGGAAAGCATCTGTCCAAGATGGACTATTTTTCAATCTTGAGAATGAATGCCTTTGATAATATTTTCAGTGCTCCCTCCCAACCTAGGAGTCATCTCTTCCTTTTTCAAATAAGGAAGTCATTTCCATGATCTCCAACTTGAGTACGCAAACTCTTTCATCTTGGATAGAAGCTTTACCAAAATGTCTGCTTATCTTCTCATCTGTGGAGATATGTATTGGAGAATCACTTTCTCTTTTCTGTACTTCATCATGGATAATGTAATGCTTGATTTCAAATGTACTTTATTTTGGAACACTGTGAAGACTTTATGTAGCTCTGAACAATAGAGTATATCATTGTTGGAAAGACTGGAACATATCCATGTGGCACTTTTTCTGTCATCATGAGATCTGATCTGTTGAGTAATCATCTTGATGTTATAGGAAATCTTCACCACGCTTCTGCTGTGCACTGGTGGTTCTCCACCAAGTTATCTTCTTCTATCTACATACAAGGGTCTCTTTCTGGTATGCCTCAAAGTCTTGAGATTTCTCTTCATACACTCTTTATTCAATTTCTCTGGAGAACATTCTTTGCATTCATTTGATGTAGAATTCCGACTCATGGATGTTGCGGATGATATAATGAATCATGTAGAGATAATTCTAGTTTACTGGAACAAATAATCATCATAGTATTCTCCCTCCATCTAGGAGAACCTCTAGTTTTTGGATCTTGCAATGCTTTCTTCCATACATTGTTCTTCATCACGACTTTCAGTTCCTCTGCTTGATTGTTTTTATTGAGTTTATATCAGGCTGACAATCTTGTGATTCTTGATATAATGACTGGTTGTTCTGGCTTCTCTTTCTTTCTTGGAATCTTCATGTGTTTCTTTAGTTCTCGGGTCCATGGAGTTTCTTATAGATTCCATGCCCTAAAGATTCCATCATAGGATCACNGATGTGGATGGACAACCAGGGATACTTTAAGGCTTCTCTTTGAATAATACGTACTATCTTTTATGGTTGCTATCATGGATATATACTTCATCATATTCAATGGATCATAAGATTAGCTCCCTCCTAATCCTTGCTTCATGTATGAGTGCATATAATCGGCTCCCTCCGTGTTACCCATAATTTTAGTCAATCTTGATGATGTATTGATGATGGTGTACTCGGGCTCCTCATAAGAACTTTCTCCTGAGAAAAGTGACATTCATCTCTTCCCAGAAAACATACTTTTGAAGAGAGTTCACAGGTTTCTAATATACTAGGGGTGCGAGAATGACCCATTCTCGCAGGCTGCCTTAAGCTAGGGTGCGAACTTCTCGCACTGTGCTACATATATAGGGTGCGAACTTGTTCTAAAGCTTGGAAAAAGATGAAGTCTCGATGGTTCTAGAAGGGAATCTTCTAGAAGAATGGGTTGGCATTCGAATGGTTATCCTTTCACTGGTTTCCCTGATATTGTGGGATCATTATTATCCAAGTAACCATCTCATTCTCTCCTATATATTGATGGAATTCTCATGGAAAAGGTTAAGCAAGATTCATTGGAGAATTGGTGAAAGAATTGTGTGAAGGACTTAGCTTG
>ML777733.1:539445-551720 GCA_009831015.1 Picea engelmannii
CTAGTTTACAATAGCTCCTCCACGTCGTTCACGTAGAATGCAGGGTTTATCTCCAGAGCATCTGGAAGGTTCTCAACCCTTGCCTACAAGTTCACCTAAGGGCTCTCCTCAGCAGAGTGAAGTCCAAGATTTTACCACGCCACAAGTGGAACGAACTGACTCTCTAGAACATTTCCGAATTACCAATACTCGAGAGGACTTCTGAATTCACCCCAATTCTGAGCGACCATTTATGCGACTGAATTCTTCCGGAGACTTAGTTGTTACGTATTCTGGATCATCGGTTGGACCCTTTCCAGGCATAGAACGCCAAGATCCTTTTTGGTCTATGAGTGTTTTTTGACGGGACCTTTTTGGTCCAGGCTCACCTGTGATTTCTGAAATCACCTCACCTGTGATTTCCGAAATCTCTAGTCCAGAGACAGTACCTTTTACTACCGCCTATCACTTTCTTGGTATAGACGCCCCGCGATCTGACCACATCTTAACCATCCCTATCGAAATGGCCCATCACACAGATACTACAAGTGTTCACACCGGGATTACCGTGGTTAGCCAAGCTCCCATCGGCACACTGCTCACACCCAGTATCACCCCGACACTACCGCCCGGATACCGAGCATTGAATGCTTCCATTTCAACTCCTCCGCAAACCCCATTCAGCTCTCCTGGTGGTCCCTCTTCTTCTGGGCACTCTCTTCCCGGTTTTATTCTGACACTCCCTCAATTTCCTTTTGGAGGATCCTTCTCGTCCTCCACAGGCAGTCTTAATCATAGTGGCACTATTTTTTCATTCACACCAAATTACCAGATTCCCATTGGTGGACAATTTCATCAAGGTGGTATGACTCAACCCCCTCTCAGTGGGAAAATTCCTCTTGGAACGCAAATCCCAATTGGAACACAACCCCCAATTGGCACACTTCCCCCAATTGGAACACCACCTTCGATAGGAGGACCAACCCCAGCTTATGGACAAAACATACCTTCGTCCTTGGCCCAGTATTGGAATCATCTGATACAACATCCTCCTCAATCGACTGGAGGTCAACAGTTTCCAGCTGCATCCATTATACCCCTCAATATAGGCCTACCTTATCCAGGTATGTCCAATCCTATTTGGGGTTAGAATGCTCAAACTCATGTCCCTGTTCAAGGATACAATCCCATGAGCTACTATCCGCTCCAACCACCACCGAATCTGCCTGGGTCTTCACATTATATGCAGATTGCTTATGGTCCTACTGGTTTGCCGACGGGGCTTCCTCCGCAAAGCCACCAGTACCCGCAGGTGAATCGACAGTTACCCTTCTTGGCCACTTTGGATCTTCCGGATTTGTCAAGGATTTTAAATGATCCAATTCGTCACTCTCCCCAATGGTTGGCTATACTAGCCAAACTACCATCGGATATCCCTAAATTCGATAGCAAAGCGGGAGAGGACCCGAACAATCACGTCATGACTTTTCACCTCTGGTGTTCATCCAACTCGCTGATGGATGACTCTATTTGTTTACGTCTTTTTCAACGAACCCTCACAGGTTCTGCTGCGAAGTGGTATATAGAATTACCACGAGGTTTCTTCGCTGACTTCAACACCTTAGCTATGGCTTTCCGCACACAGTACCATTTACCAATTCGTTATGAAATGGGGACTGAGATTTTGAGTTCTTTCAAACAAAACAAAGCCACTCATATATCCGATCACATTCATGAGTGGTGATAGAGACGACGTCTCATTAAACTTGAGCTCCTCGATTAGTTACTGGCAAAGTGGTGCACCAAATCATTTTTCAACGACATTGGTCGTGACATCACCATGGGTGGAGTAGTCATGGAAGAGTAGGCCATAAGTCGTTCTCAATACCTTGACCTCGTTTACTCGCAAACGGGTACCCTTTATGATTTACTACCTGACTTACCTCGTCCTTCCACTTCCACCACTTCAACTACTCCAGTTGCTTCGCATGCAGCCGACGATGTGATTGGAACTTTCCAGGCCCAACCACATTCCGCCTCAAGCGCAAACCCCAAACCTGCTTCTTCTAATGTTCAAAATGCTTCGTCTCCTGCCCATCCCACCGACAAGACTTCTGAGGTAAATGCGGTTCAATCTACCCCAGCCGGTAAAAATAAATCCAAAAAGGGAAGGGGTAAGAATAAGGAGGACAAAAATACTTCTCAAGCAGAGCGAACCAAAACTACCCCTGTTGACGATCGGGATAAGCGCAAACCTCGATACCCTTGTCTTATCTGTGGTGATGATCACTACACGAAGGATTGTCCATGACGTGTCGAGGTCACTAAGTTCCTTCAAGGAGCTCCAAAACCACCTGCTCTGGCCATTTTGTCCCAACCCTTCCCGTCTCAACAACAGGCTCAGTTGGTCATTCATGACCAACCCTCATCTTCTACTACATCTTATGTATTGATGTGTATTGGTGATTCAAAGAAAAATGACATTGCCCTCACCACTCGAGCCAAAGATTATTCTCCCTCTAAAGAGAAGGTTGATGACTTACCTCTTTCATTGGTACAACCCTCTCCCACGACTCCACCTACCAACGGTCCTCTTCATATCGCACTACCGAGCCTTGACACAGTTCTTCGACCCCCCCCAAAGGGTGTCGTTCGAAAATCGGCTTTCAATCCTCATTGAAGAACTACAACATTGTTGAAGATCTGGCCCAAGCACCTTCTGCGATGTCAGCCCTCGAAGTCCTTCAAAGTTTTCCTACACAATGGAAGGAATTATTGAAAGCTATTGGTGGAATCGATTCGACGGATACAAATTTAATAATTTTTGACTTGGAAGATCACATTCCAAGGTTACCCCCTCAACTTGCGTTCCAGATCCAAGTGATTGTCTCTGACAAAAACATTTGTCGAATCGTTATCGACGAGGGTGCCTCGACGTGTGTCATGTCTCTTACTTGATGGAAAGCCATTGGCTCTCCCTCTTTGAATGAATCCCAGAACACTCTCAAAGCCTTCAATGGCTCCGGTTTTAAGCCCTACTGTGTCCTTCCTTTGTTGCCCATCATGTTAGAAGGAAAAACGGTCCAAGTCGAAGTGGAAGTCTTCGATGCTCCCCTTGATTACAATCTTCTGCTTGGCCACAGCTGGATCGATTCCATGCATGCAGTTGTGTCGGCCCTTTTCCGTGTGGTACGTTTCCCACATCAAGGGAAGGTAGTCACTGCCGATCAATTAGCCTTCTTTAATTCGGATACCCGTAATGGCAATGTACCGTTCATCGCTAAAACCCCACCGGGTTATGAGAACGTCGGTGTAGGCCTTCTCAAAGACTCTTCGTTAATGGGTACTTTCCCCATTCCACCGCCCGATGTTCCACGCTCGTCCGTTGCTTCAATCAACATAATATCCACCTCAATTCATGAACTTTCTGCATCTCACGACCCCTGGATAGTACCTAACCCTGGAGATCATCTTCGTTACGACGACGAAATGTCGTTAAGTCCGGTTGAATCCTCCTATCAGGCCATTCAATCGGCAACCCCTTCTACCCCCTCTCTTGGTGAGTTATCTCCAGATCCTTTCTGTGTCATTTTTCCCACTGACGATATGATCATGTATGTCATGGAGGACACCCCTTGGGACGATGGACATCATCGTTCCATCCTCTTTCTGGAGCAACATACCATTGAGAACTACCAACGGATATCGACCTCGTCGACTGTTGTTGTCATCTCAACCATTCCCGGGTCCACACACGATGTGTTTTCTGAAGGGAACTTAAGCAATATATTGCCCACTATTCCCCTCAACATATCCGTCAAACCTGGAATTGTCGAAAATGTCCATATCGGAGCTTCGTGTTCTTCTGACGAAATCGTCACCTACACATCCCTTTTCAAAGAGTTTCGTGACATCTTCGCCTGGAGCTACGAAGAAATGCCAGGTATCGACCCCGACATTGTGATACATGAGATCAAGACATACCCCGACGCTAAACCCGTCCGGCAACGCCTTCGTCCAGTTCACCCACGTAAAGCGGCTGCTATCAATCTCGAAGTTGAGAAACTTCTCAAAGCTGGCTTTATTTACCTGGTGGCTCTCACTGACTGGGTTTCCAATCTTGTCTCGATCGATAAGAAACAAGGCACAATTTGTGTATGTGTTGATTATAGGGATATCAACAAAGCTTGTCCCAAAGACAACTTTCCTACCCCCTTCGTTGATCAGATTGTCGACGATTACGCCGTAAGTGAAATCTTCTCTCTCATGGATGGTTTCTCCAGGTATAATCAAATCAAGATTGTTCCTGAGGATCAACATAAGACTGCTTTTATTTGTCCTTGGGGTACTTTTGCCTATCGGAAACTCCCTTTGGGTCTCAAGAACGCTAGCGCCACTTTTCAACGCGCTATGTCTTGTGCTTTCCATGATATCAAGCACATCGTGCAACCATATCTGGACGATTTACCTGCTCACTCAATGCGTCGAGTTGATCATCCGACCCACCTCCGAGCCATTTTTGTCCGCTATCAGTTCTACCATATACGTTTGAATCTTCATAAGTGCGTTTTCTGCGTGGAATCCGGCCGCCTTCTAGGTTTTATCGTTTCATGTCAAGGGATCTGGGTGGATCGTTTAAAGGTTGAGGCAATCCTTAATCTCCCTCCTCCTTCTACACTTCGCCAGTTACAAACTTTGCAGGGGAAAGCAAACTTTCTTCGTCATTTTATTCCAAATTATGTCGAGATAACTCATGGATTTACGTGGCTCCTCAAAAAGGGGTCTGAGTTCGTATGGGATACCATTGCCAACAATGCTTTCGAAGCTTTGAAATTGTCCCTAACGCGTGCTCTGCTTCTCTTTCCCCCCGATTACAGTCGTGATTATTTCGTCTACCTTGTTGCCTCGGATTACACCATTGGTATGGTTCTCATCCAAGAGGATGATGCTAATGACGAACATGTTATTTACTACTTGAGCCAAAGTCTAATGCCTACCGAAATCAGTATTTACATGTCGAAAAACTGGCCTTGGCAGCCATCCAAGCCATCCAACGCTTCCGGAACTATATCCTCTCGCGCAAGACTACAGTGATTTCTAACTGCAACCCTATGCAACACATTCTCACACGTCAATTTCTAGGGGGGAAATACTCCAAATGGATTGTGATACTCCAAGAGTTTGACTTGGAATTCGAATGCGCCAAGTCCAAGAAGTCCTTAGTGTTTGCTGAGTTGATATGCGACTTTCCCTATTCTGAAACGAAAAATGTAGCAGTTGATTCATTACCTGATGAATCCCTTTTCCTCATCAGCACTGATGATCTTTGGTATGGTGATATCATTATATATATCCAAACCCAGACTTTCCGGCCAACTTTGTCCAGTACTGACCGACGTCGAATACGATACCAAGCTCGTCAATATATTATCCTCCGGGATACTCTTTATCGTCGAGGGATTGACTCCATTTTTCGACCCTGCCTCACATTCGACGAGGCTGAGAGAGCTCTGAATGACTGCCATTCTGGAGCATGTGGTGGTCATATGTCTGGGTATGCTACTGCCCAGAAGATCTTACGAGCAGGGTATTTTTGGCCTTCTTTATTTAATGACTGCATCATCGCCATTCAAAAATGCCATGCTTGCCAGACCTATAATAACAAGATACGGTCACATCCCTCTCCTCTTCACCCCGTGGTCTCTGTTGGTCCCTTTGCGAAATGGGGCATCAATTTCATGACATGTCATCCCCACTTGGCCGGGGGGATGGATACATTATTATAGCCATAGATTACTTTACGAAATGGGCCGAGGCGATGCTGACATTTGACAACACTGGAAAGATCGCAACATTATTCATTTTTAATCACATCATAGCTCGTTTTGGTGTTCCCCAGGATATCGTCACTGATCACGGTAGCCACTTTAGAAACTTCATGATTTCTGAACTTACTGAAAAGTTGGGTCTTTGCCATGAAAACTCAACGCCCTATTACCCACAAGCCCAACGGCCAAGTCGAAGTAATTAACAAAGTTCTCATAACTATGCTCCGACGAATGATAGGGATTCACAAAACAAGTTGGCACACAATGTTGTTTTCGGCATTGTGGGCCTACCGGAAATCCATCAAGTCCTCTACTGGGTTTACACCTTTCCGGTTAGTCTATGGTTTGGAAGCCATTCTCTCGATTGAATGCGAGATACCCTCTTTAAAACTAGCTGTTGAAATCCTACCAAACACTTCTGCTAAGGAAGAACGTCTATTGTATCTTATGCGATTAGACGAAACTCGACGCGATGCTACCCTAGTCATAGAAGCTCATAAAAAACGTGTTAAGGCCCAATACGACAAACATGTCAAGCCTCGTGTTTTCTCTGAAGGAGATCTTGTTCTCCTCTATGAACAAGATCGAGATATGCTAGGAGCTGGAAAATTCGAAGCTATGTGGCGAGGTCCTTATATCATTAGACGAGTGTTGAAAAAAGGGGCTTATGAGTTAGTAGATTACGATGGTATCCCTTTGAGTGAACCCAGGAATGGGTTGTACTTGAAGAAGTACTATGCATAAAATCACCTGTGCACGAGTACTTGTATTTTTATTGTATCATACTTCTTGTGTGTTACTATAGCTTACTTTTTTTTTGTTATCTGGTCTCTGCCCTTATGTGACGTTGTGTTTGATTTCTAGATGTCGGAGTCTTTGCTACCCTACATTGGCTTCGCTGATGGCACTAGCCGTAGTACTCAGAACCTTGCTTCCGCTGCATGGGAAATTTACGCCCCTACAAACGAACTTGTCTCCTTACGAGGTGTATGTCTCGGTCGTATGACCAACAATATTGCAGAGTATAGCGTCATTATCGAATTGTTGATCGATGTTATCTCGCTCAAAATCCATCATTTGGTTGTGCGATTCGATTCGCAGCTTGTAGTACTATAGTTAAGTAATGTCTATACTATTCGAAGTCCTACTTTGTTACGGGTGTACTTGCGAATTCACCTCTTGGAACGTTATTTTGATTATATTGAATATCCACATATTCCTAGATGTCTAAATACATTAACTGATGCATTGGCTAACTATGTATTAGACAGACATTTGGATCATTTATAAATCAATCACATCAATTTTCACACAACACAAGATAAACCGGTAGAAGTCGTCTGTATATATAACGATCAAAAGAGTTTTTTACAAAAAAGTTTTGTCCGAGGACCAAAATGTCAAAATCTGAAGCTCATAGATTCTACAAAGTGACGTCATGGATGACATTCACGGTAACACACGACTGCCCGAGCAACCCTACGAAGCACTCGACCAATGGACTCTGACACTCCTACTGTATGACACTGATAACGTCCTGGAACCTCTCCAAGAGGCATGTCTGGAATATATGTTGTCAAACCCTCTAGGTTTTGTTCAACTGCTTGATAATCCTTGGCATCCCATTGTGGCACTGACGCTACCTCTCCTCGCCGCTGAATAGGAGAAGTACTAGGAGGTCGATAAGGTCCCACATCTGTGTCATCAAAAACAAATTTTGTATTTAGTCTTTGGGCGAACATATAAAAAACATTTGCATATGATAAAATTCACAAAAACATTTAAAAAAGAAAAAATATGTACTTCTTACCAAGTTCCCCCCACTAAGCACCCTCGGGCAGAACCAAGTCCGGATCTCCTCGAAAATCCAACCCGGCATAAGCATAATTGTCGACCATCAGCATCTGTGGTCGTAACCAGTCGAAAAAGGTATCATCATACTTGATAATTGGTCCCGCTACGTGCCGGGCCTTGAGCTGACACCATCTCATCATTCTTGGATCTGTGGGAGCCGGCAAATTCCACTCAACCTGCAGCCTCAGTAACGGAACCCTCTCGAGAAAGAAGGACACCAACAAAGATCCATACCTGAATTGCTTCAGGTCGCCTCGCCTGCATTTGGTCAACTGCTTTTTTATGCTACGAAGCACAGTATCTACCCAGTTAAAAACCTAAGGTTTAGTACACTCTATGGCATACTGAAAGTAACTATGGAGCGCCATGTGAGGAGCGGAGCTCCTAGCCATATGTGCAATGGTGAAGAAAATAGTGCGGAGGGTCAAATCCCGCACTCCCCAAATAGCTACTTTCCCTTTCTTCCTCTCTGCCTCGAGAACACAGTGTAAGCAGCAATACTCACTCATGGGCAGCCCACCACCTCTGCTACCAGTCAGGCTCACGTGGTACCCATGTCGTGACAGTCCTGTCAAGAAGTAAATGTCCTCAATATCTAAGGACAATGTGTGGACCCCTACATGAAATACTTGCTAATCGGGATCCCACATATGCACAAGGTACTCCAATAACCTGATTTGGGCCCTCATGCCCGGGATACGAAAGTACTTCAGAAGACCATAGTTTCTCAAAGCGACAATAGTGGGTGGATGATTTCCGCCAATGGCATTATCTTCTTCGTGCTCCCTTTTGCGCCATTCTAGAACCATTGTGATGGCCAAATACCTGCATAAGAAGCACAAAAAGAAGATTAATAACTCTATTCATAAATTGGTATCTTTTCATTGGGTAAATTTTTAAATTTTTTTTACACTTTGTGGTTCTTGCAGGTTCCCTTTAGGCACAGTGCGAGGTTCTTGTAGGCGCCTGTGGGCTCACCTGCGAGAATGACCCATTCTCACAGGTCCCGTGTAGCCCACCTGCGAGAATGGATGAGCTCCATAATAAACCCCAAAACAAACTCAAAATGATAGTTTTTGCCAATGAAAATGAAAAATTAAACCATGAAAAAGTAGAGGACAGAGTGCCTACCTCGCTKCCACTGATGGTTCGTCGAATGGATGCTCGTAACTCCCACAATCTAACGCCGAATTTCGAGGGTAAAAGAGGGGTTTTGGGGCTCAAATAGTGGTAAAGTGAAAATGATATGGTAAAAAGAGTTTTACTTCTTTATATTAACTTTTACCATGTTATTGAATTTTTATAATTATTTATTTATTAAAACCTAATCCCTAATGCCCTTTTGAGTGTAACTTTTGCAGGCGTAATGACTTCGATGTTCATGTACAGGGATGTGGACATATTTTTTCTTCTTCATCGCATGTTTCGTTTGTTTTTTATGGTTTTTGTATAAAACCTCGAGCTGGGTCTTTGTCCGTTCTCACGCTCAAAAATACATGAGAACGCGATCGAGCATACTTTTATCACTTTTTCGGGCTCAACAAGGTTATACGAAAAAGGAACCCCCCTGGAGTCCTCTTTAAGCTCTTTTCAAACTCTCTAAATATGAAAAGATAGCCGAGCGACCTTGCTATTTTCACGCTCGATAAAATATTTGAAGAAAACGTCTGGTGGGCGATAATTTATCTCTTTTTCGGTCTCACCAGACTATTTTATGAAAAAGGAACTGAGAGAGTTCTCTTTTAAGTGTTTTTCCAGACTCTATAATCATGAAAAACCTTTGAGTTTTCTATCTTTGGGCTCGTTAAAAAGACATCGACAGACCCATCATGGGACCGAACCACTCCTTCCTAGGGTTCGTTAAACATACTCCGAAGGACTTATCCGAAGGATAAGCTTATATCAACAAGCATATGTTATCCTCCTCAAGCTTGCGTAAAAATAAAGAGGTACACGCCAGAAATGGTGGGGGAAAATTTGGGAAAGGGATATGTTCTCATCTTCATATTGATTGGCAGTAAGTGTCGCTCTTGAACATGACACCCCCTATTCATTATAGTTGAAGTCGGTTTGGGAAATCCATTTGTCTCTCATTCGATTTACTACAAGGTCATACCCTGTGTCATCTTTGAGTCAATGCTGCCAAATCATTGGTCGTGTCGTTCATATGTTCAAGAGAAGTTCATCTGAAACCTCTATTGAGTCGACCATCTGCAGTTGTCCATTCTCTCCGTGTCGGCCTTCCCTGTGTCCAGTCCAACTTACATCATACTCTGTTTCACTTTCAAAATCCATTACTCATTTTGTGTCATTGATGGGGGATACATCAAGGCCCTCCTGTGACAAGTTTTGTTCCGTCAACTTCAGCTCATTATCCGGAAACAAGACTTAGAAATTTTTTGGTACCTTGGAACCTGCATGCCTCAATGGCAGGTTTCCTCACTTTCGACAGTGGGTTTACATCATTGACCCCTGATCGAAAGATTTCGTCAGATGTTCAACCTCAACTCATTCATTCACATTCGAAGGATTGTACTAGAGTACCTTGGGAGTCATTGACATTAATGGTGATTTCCCTCGCACTTGTTAACAGTTTCATCAATGACCGGTAATCAAGTGGTTTCTACCATGTTCAACTTCAACACATGTAATCACATGGTTAGATTCGTATTTTTGGGTGATAGGATTGAAGACCCTAGATATCATCTCTTGGTCCAGGTTGTGATGGAATATGTATAACTTGTGACACATAGATCCACTTTGTATGTCTCATGGCTATGTCGTCTCAATTTGAATTTTCTCGCATAAATCCATAGTGTATTCCTGATGGCTATGCTATATTTTGACGGCATGGATCCACAATGTATGATTGGTGGCCATGACCTATGTCTACAATGTCATCCATCTGTGATCTAAGTATGGGAATGCCTACCTCAGAATTAACATATATGATATTCTACAGATGCTTGGTTGTTCGCAGGTTTCCGATTAGGTGCACTCCTGGTTTCCGACACACACATGCAGCTTACAAAGTCTTTCAGCTGTCACTAATTCCGGCCTCATACTTTGAGGGGCATTCTATTACCCATAATTTTAGTCAATCTTGATGATGTATTGATGATGGTGTACTCAGGCTCCTCATAAGAACTTTCTCCTGAGAAAAGTGACATTCATCTCTTCCCAGAAAATATACTTTTGAAGAGAGTTCGCAGGTTGCTAATATACTAGGGTGCGAGAATGACCCATTCTCGCAGGCTGCCTTAAGCTAGGGTGCAAAATTTTCGCACTGTGCTACATAGCTAGGGTGCGAACTTGTTCTAAAGCTTGGAAAAAGATGAAGTCTTTATGGTTCTAGAAGGGAATATTCTAGAAGAATGGGTTGGCATTCGAATGGTTATCATTTTACCAGTTTCCCTGATATTGTGGGATCATTCTTATCTAAGTAACCATCTCATTCTTTCCTATATATTGATGGAATTCTCATGGAAAAGGTTAAGCAAGATTCATTGGAGAATTGGTGAAAGAATTGTGTGAAGGACTTAGCTTGAACAGGAGCTTGGAGACTCTAGCAAGTCTATCAAGAGGATTTGATCTTCTTCATACAAGGATTGAGAAAGTGTGTGTGTTGGAGCCAAGAGCCACCGAAAGGAAGCTTGCGATATCAAGGCGATCAGGTTGTATCTTCTACTTTCGATTAATATGATACAACCGCATGTCCTTTTCCCATAAAGTCATTCTCACTTTATTGTGTAATTCCTTGATCATACACATAAGTTGTCAGTTGAATATATTTTGCTATATTCACTTTGATTGGTTTGTGTTGTCTTGGTCTTGACCTCACGAGAGCACCTGAGCGAAGCGGGAGAAACACAGACCCTAGAAAGCGATACAAAGGTATGTTACTTGTTCCTTCCTACTAGTTAATTCAATGGTCAAAACTTAGGGAAAGAGTCATGTCTTGTCCTGTTTTGTTCTAGATCCAGGTGGATCTAGGGAGATCTGTTAGTGTCTGCACCTACCAATTAGTCCGATAACACTCCGTCTCACAGAGTCCATGCTTCCATCTGCATCCTTATTGTCTTCTGCAATATATAATTGGCTCTCTTGTCTAACAGAGTCCACGCTTCCGTCTTATTGTCTTCTACAAAACATCATAAGTCTTTTTCCAATTTCCTCTCGATTGCTGACTTCTTTCTGTCTTTGCTTCTTCTGATTCTCTTCATGATTGATTCGTCTTATCTTGCAACAACTTCCACAATTTGTATTTCATCCTTTCATGTGTATTATCTAATGATATCCATTCTTATCTTGTTGGTCTTCCATCGGTATAGTTCTTCTTGGAACACATTATCTTCCAAGAGATAGATATACAAGATATGTACAGAGACGATGCAAACAAGATATGTACAAGAAATAAGAAGAGTTTTGTTACCTTTAAAAGAAGAAGTCTCTTCCATCCTGCTTAGTATTTTTTGTAGGTTCCTTTTCTTCGGCAATTGATGCTTCATGTTTCTCCTTCCTTTTCTTTAGCTCGGGACAATGATTCTTGTAGTGACCATACTTTCGACAGTTGAAGCATTGTACTTCTGAAATGTCTTTCTCTTGATTTGGCTT
>ML777733.1:567574-578306 GCA_009831015.1 Picea engelmannii
TCTGAATCAAAGTGCTATTTCTATTGCTATTCTTATATCATTTCTGTGTTATTGTGAAGATTATGCTGAATATTTTACTGTTATTCTGCCATTTCTAGCATTTTATTTCTGTTCTGCATATTTTATATATCTGGTATCTTGCATCACGCAGTAACTCTGTTATTCTTTCTACTGTTTTTTCATCCCAATAATATTCAATACTGTCCATTTTAGGGTTATCAGTTGTCCTAGTGTTGACTTTCTTCACGTTGATTGGTGCAACAAATACTTCTGAATCCAAAGATGGACCTTCCACCTCTCTTTCTCCTTCAATTTTTGTAATTTGAATATTGTGCAGGTCATCTTCATCTGGTGCTTCTTCTTCAACATGATAGCATTGTTGATGTTTGGACAACATCGGGAAGACATTCTCTTATAATAATAATTAATAATATAATTATTGATTATTAAATATCATACATAATAAATAAATGACAATAATAAATAGTTATTGATTATTCAAGGGATGCATCCTTTCATCTATGATCACCATATGTTCCCTATATATGGAACACTCATCATTGTAATAATATATCGATCATATTTCATATGAAGAAAAAAAAAAACATGGTATCAGAGCGAGACTGGGCTCGACTCCTTCACAGGAGGGCCCAAGAAAATGAGAGTAGAGTAAAATGTTGGGAGTGTTAAATTTATGGGGTTGTTACAATCTCTATGTACAACATATTTACTTTTTTACTCCTACCTAAATTATAGAAATAATTCCATAAATTATGGTGGGAAGTAATTTCTAGTAAAAATGTCTAATTACCTAAATATGAGGAATGTATTGCATGTTTACTTCTACATGCAAAGAATCACATGAATTATGGAGGAACAATTTAACAAACTCAAATGCTATGTGGATGGATTATAACCAAATTAATCTTTGGGTAGTTACAGAGGTATTCTCCAACTATTTATAAGAAAGAAAATTTAATTTAATTTTAAATTTAATTTTTCAAAGAGACATGTCTTTTTTGGATCAGTCTAATATTACTATAAAAAGACACTTGAAAGACACAACAATAGACACACATTTTTTCTCTCTCACACGTGGGATAAGTGATCTAAGGAAGAGACAAAGAAGTTGAAATTTTCTGAGTTACTTAGTGATGCTCTATTGTTTACTAAAATAATATCGTATATTATTGGAACTAATTACCACTTGCGGAAAATTATGCTTGTTTAATTTAACACTAGAAAATCAACATGGGTAGCCGTATGACATTGAGTATATGATGGATGTGTGTTAGTAGCCATATGAAATTGAGTATATGATGGATGTGTGCTAGTAGCCGTATGACATCAAGTATGTGTTGGATGTGTGTTGGTAGTCGTATGGCATTGAGTATATGATGGATGTGTGTTGGTAGCCATATGACATTGAGCATATGATGGATGTGTGTTGGTCATAGTATAAGACATATTATTTGGAGGGTCATTGTATATAGTTGTGCACAAGATAAATTTATCTCTTCTAGGAGATGCTTTTTGTTGTTCTTGTTTCTTGTTTTGGGAAGGTCACATGTAATAACTCTAAGAAGGAGCCATAATGATGGTTGCACGAGGAAGATGTGGAGGGAAAGACCTTCCAATATGATATCAAGGAGATAAATTTCCAGACATGATGCTTAGAGACAGGAAGTCTCAAGGAGCAATGTACCTCCCAGGACAGGACCGTGCCAGATAGCAGAGACAGTTCCAATGATCATGGATACAGCGAGTCAAGACCGATTATAGCACAACTATGGTAGATCCAGTAGAGGAGGAAAACACATTATTAGACTCATAGGTAGAAGGTGTAGTAGTCCTAGTACATGAGTTGAGCCATGAGATGTTTAGGAAGCAGGCATGGAATCAGTTCCAGTGTATGTAGAGGCACTCCTAGAAAAGGAGGCGGTACTACATCTAGAGGGAGCAAAGATTGAGTTACCTCCAGAGAAGGAGGAAGAGCTACCTTCAGTGTCAGAAGGAGAAAATATAGAGGAGGAGTCACCTCTAGCTCCAAAGGGAGTGTTGATGTTTTTCAACATCCTGATACATTGGCTTCATGAATGAATCTTGATATATCAAGTATGGTCCAAGATGACTTAACATGATCAAAATTTACCTATGTTTCTATGGGAAAATGCATCCATGAATACAATGTATGTTCAGAACATAAGTGCTCATAAGACTTTGGGGAACATGACGCCTGAGGAGGCCTTCACCAGAGTGAAGCCTGAGGTTGGACACTTAAGGATATTTGGGTGTCCAGTATACATTCATGTACCCAAGGAGAAAAGGATCAAGCTAGACTCTTCGGGTAGAAAGGGTACATTTGTGGGGCACAATGAGTCTTCTAAGGCATAATGTATCTACATCCCTTGTCATAAATAGATTGAGGTGAGAAAATATGTTACCTTTGAGGAGGAGGTATCCTTTAAGAGACATAGAGGATCTCACATGGAAATTGATCAAATTGATCCAATTGATCCTGTTGATCCTGTAGCTCCAGTTGATGTTCCCAGAGATATTGTGGTAGGTTAAAAGAGACCTACATGGGATCGTCAAACTCTGCATGAGGTAGAAGGATATGCATCTCCTCATGATACCTCTTGAGTGATCAAGATACCTTAGAGATATTCATTCTATGCTGCAACTATGAGCCACATCATTCATTTTTTATCCTTCCTATTATGAGGAGGCAACTAGTCATCCAATATGGAGAGATGTCATGATGGAGGAGTATCATTCCATCATGAAGAATGATGTGTGGGATATTATTCCGAGACATGAGGGGAAGTCCGTAGTGAATTCCAAATGGATCTACACAATCAAACCCACAGCTAATGGGAGCATCGAGAGGCACAAAACAAGATTTATTGCTAGAGGATTCTCTCGGGTGGATGGAATAGATTATGGGGAGACATTTGATCATGTTGCTCAATACACTTCTATACAGATTAGTATTTCCCCTGGAACATCCATGGGTTGGAGAGTAAATCAGATGGATGTAAAGAAAACCTTTCTGAATGGAGAGATTGAGGAAGAAGTATACATCGAGCAGCCGGATGGTTTCATGATACATGAGAAGGAGTGTCATGTGTGCAAGTTGAAGAAGGACTTGTATGGACTCAAGCAACCACCTCAAGCTTGGTATGCGAGGATTGATGGACACCTGATGATTTTGGGGCTTCATCAAAAGTGTCATCAATCCCAGGCTATACTGCAAGATTGTTAATGGTGAGTCCCTGATTTTGGTCATCTACATTGATGATTTATTCCTCACCGGTATAGAGAGCCTTATTGTTGAATGTAAGTATGTGTTGGCCTCTAAGTTTGAGATGAAGGACCTTCGTATGATGCACTACTTATTGGGACTAGAGGTGTGGAAGAGAAATGATGAGATATTTCTCAGTCAGGGGAAGTACACAATTGAGATATTGAAGAACTTTGGGATGTTGAACTTGAAGCCCGTGGCTACACCAATGGTGATGAATCTAAAGAAACTAAGCGTGTCTTCTTCTGATTTTGATGAAATTGATCCGAATCTATACAAAAAGTTGATTGGATCATTGATGGATCTGGTTAACACCATACCAAATATTTGTTATGTATTGAGTGCACTTAGCCAGTTTATGAGTCAGTCGAGATAGACACACTAGATTGTTGTGAAACATGTGTTGAGATACCTGCGAGGCACAGTTGGACATGGTCTGAGATATACTTCCAGTATTGATATGATATGGCAGGAATATATTGACTCTAATTGGGCAGGGAGCACAGTGGACAGAAAGAGCACCTTCGGGTGTTGATTCACTTTGGGATCTTCCATGTTTTCCTGGTGTAGCAGGAAACAGACTTATGTGGCTTTGAGCATAGTAGAAGCATAGTACATTGCATTAAGTATCTTAGTCTATGAAGCAGTGTAGCTTCACAATCTCCTTGCAGATTTATCCAAACATGTGCTGGATTCCGCCATTATTCATTATGGTAACCAAAGTTTTGTGAAGATCTCATAGAATCTAGTGTTTCATGACAAATCAAACCACATTGAGATAAAGTACCATTACATCTGAGACATGGTGTAGAGGAAGAAAGTATTGGTACAATACCTTCCTAAAGATGAGAAGGTCCTTGATGTTCTTACCAAACCAAGACGAAGTTCAAGTACTTCTTTGATAGACTTGGCATGGAAGAGATTGTCTCCCTCGCTGAGAGGGAGTGTTGATGTTTGTAACTTTCTGAGGCATTCTCCAGATTGTACTCCTTTGTGATTGAGTTGAGTTGTTCTATTATGACACTTATCCGAGAAGGGATAAGTGTGTTTGGGCTTATAGCCCAATGTCCCTTATGGAGAGCACATGAGGACATGTACCTTGTGGAGAGCACATGAGGACACGTCCCTTGTGGAGAGCACATGAGGACATGTCAAGGGAGTTGACCTTGACATCACACACTATGGGGAGTTGATCCTAAGAGTTCCTAGAGGGAGTAGCCTCTATAAGTCCACATGTGAGTTCTATGTGTGACAAACCTTTTGCTACTATGGTGGTTGTGTACCATTGACGGAGACTGTGCATCTTTGGATAGTATTTGTGTAATACTATGGAAAGATACCTCCCTAGCTAAGAGTGAGTGTTGATGTTTCAACATCAGGTGGACCTTCTCCTAGATTGGGCTACAGACCAAGGGAGATAGGATACATTTATCATAAAGGTGCACTTGTGGTAAATGGGCCCAGACGTAGTCCTTCCTTGATCATGAAAATGAATAATATGGACTCGAGGTTCTTGAAGTGCTTTCCACGTGTCAGTTAGCATCAGGCTGACATTCAGTCACAGGTGTGTACTTATGGTGAAATATCTCGGTGTGGTATTTGTCCTAGTCATGGTGATTTGAAAAGGAATAATAAAGACTCAAGATGCTATATGTTATTACTTGCATACCCATAGTGATCATGATCTTAGAGAGAGTTAATCAGTTCAGAGGGAGAGCCGCAAAAGGTGTTTCTCCTCGGTTCAGGTGGGAGAGACACGTCTCCCAAGACTGACAGAAAAGTGTCATGAGTCTAGGGTGAAGTTTGTATACTTCAAATACAAGCTTGGCATGATGCAAAATTTCTCCCTCATTGAGAGGGAGTGTTGATGTTTGGACAACATCGGGAAGACATTCTCTTAGAATAATAATTAATAATATAATTATTGATTATTAAATATCATATATCATAAGTAAATAATAATAATAAATAGTTATTGATTATTCAAGGGAGGCATCCTTTCATGGATGGTCACCATATGTTCCCTATATATGTAACACTCGTCATTGTAATAATATATCGATCATATCTCATATGAAGAAAAAAAACAATAAGCATGATAGTAGTTCTTTGGCTGTCTGCCTATTCTGTTGTTGATACTCTGTCATGAGTTCAAACTCTGGTTCTTCAATAAATATTACACCTTTTATCTTCTTCAATGTTGAATAAATGTTTGGGTTATCATGTTCAAATGAGAAGGTTACTACAAAATTCTGTTGTAATGTTGTCCATTATGTAGTGCCTCTACGCATCTCCTGTTCTACATACCAGTTCTCTGAGATTCCTTCCAGTATAGTGATTTGAAATGTGCCTCTCACCATGTGGCATAATAATCACAAGAGGATTATCTCAAGATAGTCATGTAACAAATCAAGCAATTAATAAAAATCAAATTAGTTGGCCACTTCTCAAATGATTCATAATGGCAAGAAATAAATTGTTGATTTGTAGGAATTCTCTTGGAGAGAACCATGAATTTATTTGGGTATGTTACAGTAGATATCTTATCTCATACTTGTATTAAAATAAATTACTCTATCCTAGGATAGGTTAGCAATCAAACCAACAAGAGTTGGGATTATATTTCTCTTCCATTGACATTCTAATTTTGAATTCTTCAACTAATGTAAGATTTGATTTGTTATTTTTGTTTACCTATTGTGAAAATGATTTTGCTTGATGGATTCAACCCCTTTATTTATTTAGGGTAAGGGCCCATTTTGAATCAAGTAATTGGTGGTTGAATCCCCTCATGCCATATATTAGATTGCTTGATTTTTATTTATTTAATGGTTGTAGCTTTCTTTCATTATTTTTCTATATATTCTTTGTTATTTTCATGTTATTTTGTAATTGCATTTGTTTATGGGTTTGAATGATGTGCTATATAATATATTTTCTTCTTTTAGTTGTGTGTGATTCCTCTTCCAACGTGCAAAAATCATGTGGTTTTATGAGGAACCAATTTACTTGCTTTCAATAGATTAAATTTACTTTCCAACATTTCTATTTCAATTCCTAGAATGTAAAGACATTTCATAGTAACGTGCCAAAGCACCAAATGGGAAAGATATACTCAAGGAAACTCATGATACATAATGCCCACACCATAAGAAATTACATTTATTTCTAATATGTGAATATATTTTGCAGCATTAATCCTAAGATCCAAGAGGGTATTTTGTGCCTTGGACAACTTGTGCTAGATAATACCTACATTCTTGCTACATTTATTTAGTCATTGTAGTTACATTAATATTCCACAACGTTCATAGATTGAGAGAAAGCACATTTCAAATACACTTGAATCCTTTATGGTTTCATTTCCTATACACAACACCTCACAAGATTATGCTTCCCTCGTTGATAATTTAAGTGCAAGTTAGGGATTCAATAGCCTTTATTGTTGCAATTCTTTATAGCTCCAGTTCTTGATTTAAACTTTGTGTTTTCTTGAATCATTTTCTAGTTGGAAATCCCTTTGGAATATAGAAATCAATCACAAGTGCTAATAGAATCCACCATAAGGAAACTATTGGGAGATACCATGGAGTCAATACATGGAAGGTGACCTCTGGTGGGAACTTATTACTGAAGCATGGGATAATCATCAAGTACCAAGATTGGAAAAATCCAACGAAGATGTTCATGCATTATAGTACCAATGGAAAGTGTTTGATGGAATCAAAGGGCCAAAGCTGGAAAAGTAGATCGCTTGACCAAAATATGCAAAATGGACTCAAGAACTATCAATGCTTTGATTTTAACGAACCCTAGTAGAGAAGAAACCCAAGGATCTATGAAGGGTACTATCAACACATATATGTAGAAATCCAAAGAAAGGGTTGTACCTTTAAGTTTTTATTTCCCAATAACTCCCAAAAATAACCATTATTTCAAAACGTGAAAAGACCATCAAGAAAATAAATAACACACATGTGAATAAAAAAGTCTATTAGCTTACCTACCACACACAAGTGCATTAAATATGAAGCAAAAACATTTTTAAAAGGAAAAAGTGGATTTGTTTGTGCACATTGTTTCAAACCATGTTTGGCATGCACACGAGTATGATTGGGTTCTTTTCTAGGGAACCAACTAGGGCTTTCTAAAACACATGCTTATGGGGCACAAAGTGACCTACATTCAACACTAGTCACAATAAGTATAACACAATGTGGGTATTCGACATGTAGATTGACATTGATGATGAGAAGTGGTATCAGATGATCATTAAGAAGAAGTGGGGTAATATAGATCCACCCATTATTTATGGAATCTACCATGCTAGTTTCATCCTTAATGAAGTCGTAGTATCAAACCTCCTTCATGAAGTTGCTAGGTTATATGAAAATCCCAAAAAAAGAAAATCATTATACAACAAGACTTTAGAATTCCTTGAGGAAGTGAAGTTTGGGATGATGCACAAATCATAATTTGTATCAAACATAGCTCATTTTTTTTTAGCCATTGCTTGAAGTGATGGGAAAATAATGAAGACATTAGAGACCGATATGGTATCAAGCATTTCAAAAATAGTATGCATTGAGTGACAATCAACATGTTTAGTAGAATTTTTGGAAAAAGGGATCTAACAACTTGACCCAACAAATGGGTGTACTTATTTTCCTAGATTCTCAATTATGATGTCAAAATCAATTGGGCCACTAGCATCGAGAAACAATTACTCATTGAAATCATCCATGTAAACATGAATATATTACCACTTGTGTATATCACTATGTTTGATGGTTCGTCATGATGTTCTTGTTACCCCATCTCAGCTAAGTTTAACTATAGGGGATCATGTCTCATGGTATGCATTATAGAAAGTGATCTCGATGAGATGATTGATCAAAATTATCCACAAACAACATCCCCTCAAATGGCTCCCTACTCATCATTGCTCAACTCATTCACTTGATCAACATGGTTCATCCAATGATGGTGGTCCAAGACATGTGAGGTACATTATTCATTATTTAATATAAAGTGTTATATTTAATGCATTAGTCATTTAGTTGATGACCATGGGTTGAAGTCAAATATTGGATCATGATTTCTTGGAAGTTATGCTTGTTTCCTTGTTTCACTTTGGTGGCCATCATATGTGTCTTAGCTAGTGTTTTTTCTCTTGGGGAACATGGGTACTACTGGGAGGCCTTAATAGGGGTAACATACCACTCCCCTTCCATACTTAACACATTCCATATTCTTTCATTCCATTGTCCCATATTTTGGAAATGGGTGTTACATGTACACCAAAAAGGACCGTGCCTTCATCCTCCTATGAGAAGAAGTGATAGAATCTTGAGGTTGATGTAGTTGGTCAAAAAACTAAAATAATAAAAGAATGTTATAAAAGAAAGAAGAAATAATGGGATGACAAATGACCAAATCAAAATCCAAAGGTCAGCTTGAGTTCTACCCCCTTGCTATGAGGTGATCACCCCTAGTTCTAATGCATTGAATGCATATAAAATTAAAAGGACTTAATCCTAGTAAAAATAATAAATGCATGAACCTAAAAAGGGGACTTTCTAAGCAATAAAAGAATATAAAAATGAAAGAAGGTGTTTGGAATACACACATTTCTAAGGAAAGGGTAAATCAAGGACCAAGCACTCCCTCTACAAAGGCGCTCATGGAGATCAGCCCACATGTGTCCTTGCATGTCAATGGAACCATGACCATGAATTAAAGCACATGCCACCTCATTCACTTATACTTACACTTTGAAGGGTTTCTCTAGAACTTATCCTCTACTTGGGTACTGACACAACTAATAGTGTCTTATGATAGTCCTACCATATCTAAACCTGGCAAATTGCATAAAGTCTTGAGCTAGTGTGAATTTTGAAGAAGATACCTAATGTGAATTGCTTATGTGGATTTTGTATTATGTTATGGATTAATTTGTATGATTCTAATGGCTCTTGTATCTTGTAGTTGTTGGTATTACCTGATTTTGTGAACATTTCTTGACAAAGATGCACCCTTGACATGGTCCCGTAGAGGATGTCTTCATACTTGTACCCAGTCGTTGTGGACTATACAGAGGAAGTTGTGCCCTTGATGTTGAACGTTGGGTGCCTTGATGTATTGGACCATCTTGGGACACGCTCCTACACCTCCTAGACCTTGGAAGTTGGATTTATGAGCTTAGGCATTGCATATATAGTTGGTTGTTCCATCTATATGGAAAGAAGCCCCGTAGCTTGGATGTTTCACCCATGAGGACATTAGAGTTTTGATGGATTCCCTTACAATTGTTGAGGATGGTACACCCCTTTGGAGAGATGATGGATCTTTTTCTCCTTAGGATGTTGGCACTTTCACTTAGGATGTTGCACATATTGATGATGATGTCATGCTTGAGGTGGCTTGACTTTGCACTAGGATGACCTAGCATTGGTTATGATGAGTTGGCACTTGATGATGATGAGACGTGACATTTGGGATGAGGAGATGCAACCCTTGATGATTTTTTTCACCTTTTGAGGAGAGATGTGGCCTTTGGAGGCTCTTTCACCCCTAGAGGGCATGATTTTGCCTTCATCTTGACCTCCACTCACACATGTTGAGTTTTGAGGGGATGTTTTGATGTATTTTCATTTTACCTTTATGTTGGAGGCTCTTTTGGGAGTCAGCCTAGACATATCCACATTGTATCATGGATATTATTATTTTTAGGGGATTTTAGAGAGGCAATGCATTAGGGTTTCCTCATATATAAGGGCTAGCGTTGCCTCACTTGTGGAGAAACACTTATATACTTTCCTTATTTACCTCGTTTTCATCATGGAGCACTTTTGTGCACCTCTTGGAGAGTGATATTGTGGATGTTTCTTCATATTTTGTGGATGATTACATGCTAGGGTTTCTTTCAAGCTCAATCACTTGGCTAGTAAGTGGTCTTTCCAAGTATTTGATGTTTTATTCTTGGTGTTTTAAGTAAATGCTTTGTCAAAGTGGTGATAATTTGCATGTTGTCTTTTTCTCTTTGGATAAATGTTTTTTTAGAACCCTAGGAAGGCTTGCAATTGAGATCCCTTCCCTTGTTTCATTTATTTTAAGCTTGTTGAAGCATATAAGGTTAATTTTAGGGCTTGTAAGTGTACTCCCCTAGACTTACCCTTATTGGTTAAATTATAGAGCTTGTGATCATAATCCTCTAGGGTTTTGACCTAATATCCACCTTGATCTCTTGTTAGAATCCTTAGAAGACATAGGACAACATTTAGCGATTGTGAGTGTACTCCCCTAATTTATTTTCCTAAAGGATTTAGACGTAAGTATTGTGACTATACTCTCATAGGGTTTAATTTCTAAGTTTAAGTGATTTTAGAACTCTCTCTCTCTCTCTCTCTCTCTCTCTCTCTCTCTCTC
>ML777733.1:578356-610873 GCA_009831015.1 Picea engelmannii
TCTCTCTCTCTCTCTCTCTCTCTCTCTCTCTCTCTCTCTCTCTCTCTCTCTCTCTCTCTCTCTCTCTCTCTCTCTCTCTCTCTCCTTGACTTCTTGTGTTAGGATTAGCTCTACTTGCATTGCATTTCATCTATTATTCATAGATAGCCTAACATCTATGGTTGTATTGCATTGTTTACTTAGAAGCATTCTAGATATCATTTATTGCATCACTAATTCTAATTTTCATCCATCAGGGCTTGTTATCTTGTATTTATTTAAGGTAGTTTCATGCTATTTCACTTCGACAATCATTAGTTTTTAGTTTGTCAGTGTTTTTATCTTACATTTAGCATCTTTCCCATTTGCATCTTTACTAATTTAGGACTATTTTGTTCCTACTATCATAAAATTGTTATTGTTGAAGTAAATTATCTTTTATTATAAATTTTGTTACAACCTTTTATTTTTCTTTGATATCTACTATTTTGGGGAATTTATTTTATTCATTTAACTTGGTAGATATCTCTCATTGTCTTAGAAACACCCCTTACACACACATTGGATTGTCCTTATTTAAACCAACTTGACCTTACCTTGAACCTTGATCTAGTTGGTGGTATAATCAAGTAACCAAGATAAGGGGGCGTAAACTTGTCTTGACTTGATGTAGGATACTTTGAGGTTACTAGGGAAGTCTCATTTATGTTGGACCTCAATCTTTCAATAAATGAGGGAATTAAATTCTTAGGTGAGAGTGGAAAATACTTCCATATGTTACACTTATCAAGCATCTTATGAAGACTTTGCACAAGTGCTAGATTGGGTGATAACATTTTGGCATTGTTATTCGAGAGAATTAAGTCATTCTTCTCGAAAATATGAAGTCTATGCTTCAACAATATTTTTGTGAGCTTGCATCAAAGCCTTATTTAGATAGCTTGCTTGGTGAATCCATTGAGGGAATAATGCCTCTATCTTATGCACATATTGATGGGCCTTGTCTAACAAGATCATCTGGAAACTCAACAGAACCCAAGTGTTTGAAACACTAATCAAGAGCTTAACAAAAGGTTTGCTACAAAGGTCTATAAGAGAAGCATCCCTATAATTCCCCTATAGTGAAATATTTATTTGGAGGAATACTTCCTTTATCTCTAATGGCTCAATGACCATCGGTTACCAATGCCTTCGAACCTTTATATATGTACGCAATCCAAGGGTACCCTCATGCTATGCCTCAAAATTTTGATAAGTGGTTGCCTAAATTGTCTAGTAATAATGGAATCACTACTGAAGAACACTTAGATAACTTTTATGCATGCTTTTTGAATCACCCTCTTATTAATGATGATGAATAAGTGGTTATGAAACTCTTTATTGTTGCTTCTATGGTTGAAGATGCTAGAAAATGGTATAATAACCTTCCTGATAAGAGTATCACAACTTGGGAATCCTTTCATGATTCATTTATGAAGAGATGGAGTATGAAGAGCGATCCTAGGTTGTTATTAGTGCAATTTAATGACATGAAGAAGAAGGGAAATGAATGGGTAAAATAATTTGACACAAGATTTAAAAATTTGCTCAATCAAATTTCTAAGGACATTATCCTGAAGGATGGTGTCATCCTTATTCAATACACAAATTCCTTTAAGGGGAAATTTTGATTTATGCTAAGGGATAAGTCCCCAAAGACCCTTGTAGAGGCACAAGAGCAAGCTGCTAAGATTGAAGAAAATATTCTAGCTTCTAAGGTAGAACCTTTTCATGCCCCTCTTGCTAAGGCTGAGACCAAGCCTATAAATTTACATAATGTTGAGCCCGCTCAAGATTTTGTGACACTTTTTTCCCAAATACTTGAGAAAATATTAATTGATTTCTCATAGAATCAAAGTCTCATGATGAAAAAAATCACTAACCTAGAAAGAGCTCAACAACAAAATTTTCCTCCTAGACCTTAGTATAACTACAATCAACAACAAAGAGGAAACATAGGATCGAAACCTAGGCCCCCTAATGATAAAAATGTTCCTAATACCCTAGCACCCACTAATGTGATTAATCAAGAAGATGGTCCTTGGTGTTTACCTTGTGGTGATCCTCATTGGGAGTATGAATGCCCTAAACTTTGTAATAATAGTAATAATGAGGGCCCTAATAATTGTGAATACATAAACTTTATTGATACATTGGGTCTTGTTTACATGATATCAACCCAATAATATTACAATTTTACCTTGGAACAACTTGAAAAAAGAAAAAAAGAAGCTGCTAGGAAAGCTAGGTTAGAAGTCCTAAGACTAATGGATGAGGAATCTAGAGAGAAACTTAGGAAGAGAGAATATTTGACTTACTCTGGAAGGAAGAAAGAACCTGAGGAATATTTTAGTGATCCTATTCCTCCTCAGACAAGACCCCCTTCACCATTGGAAGTAATTCCTCCTCCAACCTTTCCTAAGAATAATGATATAGATTTGAATATTGATAGGACTAGTATCTTAGCAAAGGTTAATGTAGTTATCCCTCTTACCGAGATCATAAAGATTCCTTATTTAAGGGATAAGGTGAAGAATTTATTATGCATCCAATATGAGTTTGAGGATCCTTCTATATTGATACAATCCATGCATTATGACTGAAGTAAGGAGGAACATGCACCTTTTTTCATCACTTTGGTAGTAAATGATTTATTTCTTCATAATTGTATGCTCGACTTTGGGGCTTCTATCAATGTGATGTCTTTAGATGTCATGAATCAAATAGGCTTGAAGATCACAATACCTTATAGGAATGTTTGTGGGATTTGTTCCAAAGCTATCAAAGTGTTTAGTGTGATCAAAGACCTTAAGGTATATCTTGCTACTTATCGTGGTGTTTCTCTTTCAATGGATGTTATAGTTATTGATGTGCTTGATGCTTGGGAAATGTTATAGCCTAGAAAATGAGTTACAACTTTGGGAGGTAGTATTCAAATGGATCTATCCTATGCAAGCATCCCAGTTGGATATGGGAGCTACATTACCCTGTATAACCATCACGTGACTAGAAACCAGGTGGAAGACCCTGGAGATAGAGATTATTGTAGTGAGAATGGATTTGAAGGAAAAGAAAAATGTGATGAACCTTATGGGAATTTTGAAGAATTACTAGGTTTTGGTCTTTTTCATAATCCTTCTCCGGACTTGTCCATTATTCATTTTTCACAAGAAGATATTGTTTATGATGTTGATGATATGGTATTGCCAAAAATGGAGGATTACAGAGAGAAACTTATGACGTATGAAGACAAAGATCTAAGCTCTCTTACAAGTTTGAACCAAGGTAGTGAAGGAACCTTACATTTGTGTGAAGATGATCAGAAATTTTTTTCCTTTATTAAGTCCCATACTCCTTCTTTAGATCAAGGAAAAGATACTCAAGTATATAAGAGAGAGGTTGATCTTAAAGTAAGGAAGGAATATTTTCAACAAGGGAGACTAGTGCTTATGTGGGACAAGAGAAAGGGTAAGCCAAATATGTGCAATGAGTTTGATTGTTTGTGGAATGTCCCTTAAAATATTGAGAAGAAGATTGAAGTTGGTTCCTTTTACTTGTCTAAACCTAAGGGAAGGTGATCTAGGTGGATTTTAGTGGCCATCCACCTTTTCCACTCAATCAATGTTTTCGAGCCCGTGGTTTTGATAAACCATGATATTCACCCTTTTGATGGGGAATGTAATGTAATACCATCTCTAGTTTTTAATTACATACATCATGTAATGATTTCCTAGCGATATTATGTACATGCCTACAACATAGTGTTAATGCACCATATCCCATTAGAACTCTGCAACTAAGTGCACTCTATATAGGGTAGTATTGGGATGGGTGACCTCCTGGGAAGTCCTAGTGTTTTACATGCCTATGGAATTTTGTAAACTTAGACCAATTTATCCCACATACATCATGGGAATTATTCTCCTCTCACTCTCTCATATATAATTGAGGTGAATGAGGTCCTTTAAGCATGCAATGGAGTTTGATGTAAATCTTGTTGAGAATGAAGCATAACTAACATCTCTTTCTCCTCAGAGATAAGCTACCCCATTCTAGTCAGTTTGTGTGCTTTGCAATTTACAGTATTTTGTACTCCATTCATTAATAGAATTTGAGTTTAACTATATTACTGTGTTTCTTGTAATATATTACTGTGTTCCTTGTTATATCTTTTCCTTCATCTCATTCTCACCATAATATGAATCAGTGGTATTGGATAAATCTACTCTTTGTTATTTCTGATAGCATGTCCCCGACGAGGTCAGGGTATAGAGAGTTGGGTCTCAAGCTACTTTCACTTGAGGACAGCTTGTCTCACTATCCCAAGCAACCTCCCATGATGGAATAAACAAGAGACGACAAAGAAGGATATCCTTTCAATATGTTGCTCGGGGAAGCCCTTGCACGACAAAGGAATGAGATGATGGAAAAATTATCTCATATACTTTGATGAATATTGATGGTAGTCAAGGAATCTTCGACAAGCATCCATTTTGAAGGTGTGACGCCCTTCACGATACATGTTAATTTTGATATTCCATTATTTGAAGGCCAGATAGATGCATATGCTCTACGAAAATGGTTGAATCTACTAGAAGGTTATTACTTTGTCCAAAAAATTTCAAACAGTGAAAAGATCTCCTTCGCACTCCTTAAATCCCTTCCCCATGTCAAATCTTGGTGGGAAGGTTACTGGGAGAGACACATCGCAGATGAATCTACACCATTCGGAAGAGAACCCACTTGGGTGTCCTTTGTGGATGCTTTCAAGGAGAAGTTATACCATTTTGGAAGCTACAATGACCATTATATGAGATGGATGACTCTGTGTCAGGGAAGAGATCAAATAGTGCCAGAGTATACCAACATCTTCCATACCCTATGCTAAAAGATGGGTATTCAATATTATGAGATACACGTGGTTCTAAAGTACTGCAATGGCTTACATAGGTACATCCAAACATGGATGGATTTTTTCGACATCTCCTCATTGGAAGTTGCTTATCGATATGTTGTCAAAATTGAGTAGAAATTTAAGCAGTGAAATAAGTTCGAGTTTGGGTCTGCAAATCTACAATGACAGAAGCATGGTAAAGACGATCCTAAATCACAAAAAAAGGGACAGATAAAGGAAGGACAACCTCAAGATATCCATTCCAAACCGCAAACAAAGAAGGATAATGAGAAGATGAAGAAGGACACTGAAAAGTGGTGTGAGTTCCACAAAATCCCTTGGCACAACACTGATGAATGTCACTCAAAGTAGTCATTGTTGGTTGAGCTTAAATAAAACAAGTCGAGCCCCAAATTAGACTCTAATTTAAAGCAAGATAAGGGAAAGTGGATCATCAATGTGAAACCTAATGATACCATCACAACTGCAATGACCCAATCAAAGGAGTCAGGGGATCCTAAGGAAGAAGATTGCCTCTTCCATTCATAGATGTGGGTGCAAGGGACCCCAGTGCATTTCATTGTTGACAACATGAGTCAAAATAATCTAATCTCATCCAAGGTTTTCCAGAGATTGAAGTTTTCGATGATGCCACACCCCCAACCATACACCATTGGATGGTTGAGCCAAGGAAAAGACATCTACACCAGCCAACAGTGCCACCTATTATATGGCATGAATCCCTTCGAGGATGAGGTACTATGTGATGTTTCCCCACTTAAATTCTATGATGTTATTTTAGGACAACCATACATGTGTAAAGGTAACACTATCTATGAGTCTCAGCCCTGAATTGTCATTTTTACTCTGGGAGGTTAGACTACAGGGTACTAAAGGTAGCTCCAAATACTGCCACTTCATTGATATAAAAAAAATAGTGCCACAAATTAATCTCTTGGAACACAAAGTTTTCCCTCTTCATGATCCAATCAAAATGTGAATAGAAGGTCACGGTGACCATTATAGCCTCGACCCAAGACCTTTCTATCTAGTAGAAGCAAGTTGATAAGATTGTAGAGGAGCACAAATAAATTTCTTCTTCACCTATAGGGGTGCCTCTGCACTACCATGCCCCTTATTCCATTGACTTTGTTCATGGTGCTCCCTTAACCAATGGTCCAATATATAGATTCTCCATTCCATTGAATGAGAGTCTTCCATATGTTCAACATAGATCTATTAGCCACAACCCTTTTCATGTGTGATTTGTGTTCAAATAATTACCCCCCATTGATATAGCTCTTCTTGTTGCATCTTCACCAATAGATTCCTCCCACACTCAGACCAAGGTAGATCATGTATCCATATTTGTTGAACTGATCTAGCACCGCCACCAACAGGTTCATGACATCCTTCCACAAGACAAGTACAAGAAAGAAAACTACTTCAATAAGGAAAGTGACCCACCAAGGTTCATATTTAGCAACTGTTTCCCCATATCCCAAAGGAACTTGATGCAATGGGTACCATTGCTTCCTGAGGGGGTAGGAATGATCCAGGTGGATCTCAATGACCATCCACCTTTTCTACTGAATCAATGTTTTCAAGCCTATGGTTTTGATAAACCATGATATTCACCCTTTTGATGGGGATGTAATGTAATTCCATCTCCATTTGTTAATTATAGACATAATGTAATGGTTTCCTAGTGGTCTTGTGTACATGCATACAACATAGTGTTAATGCACCATATCCCATTAGAACTCCGCAGTTAAGTGTGCTCGGGATAGAGTAGTACTAGGATGGGTGACCGCCTAGGAAGTCCTAGTGTTTTACATGCCTATGGCATTTTGTAAACTTAGACCAATCTATCCCACATGCATCATGAGAATTATTCTCCTCTCACTCTCTCATATATAATGTAGGTGAAGGAGGTCCTTTAAGCATGCAATGGAGTGTGATGTAAATCTTGTTGCCAATGAAGCGTATCCAACATCTCTTTATCTTTAGAGATAAGCTACCCCATTCAAGCCAGTTTGTGTGCTTTGCAATTTATAGTCTTCTGTATTCCATTCATTAATAGAATTTAAGTTTAACTGTATTACTATGTTTATTGGAATATATATGTTTATTCCTTGTTATATATCTTCCTTCATTTCATTATCAACATAATCTAGATTAGAAGGAGACTACCACTACCCATTAATGGATCCCTTCTCAAGCCCTATTATGTAGAAGGAACTTGACTTTTTAGGTTTAGAGTAGAGAATTTAGTATTAGGGCATGTTATATGCTTGCATTATTGATTGTATCATTTCTTTCTTGATCGATGTTACTTATTGATTTATTTATGCATCCATGTCAACTTAGCTTATACATGTTATAAAAAAATGATTTATTGATGAAAATGAAAAGATTTGTTTTAACATTGTATTTTTTACTTTCCATATACCAAGGTGGATAATGTCCCCCTAATTTTTAGTACTAATGGTTTTAAGTTAGAATGTAGCAGGAATCTTTTTCTTTAGAGTAATGTAGGTTGCAAGTATTAGAGTACCAAAGATGTTGAGGTTCTCATGCACTCTACAATGATAACATGTCCATGTTGGAGCCATATGTTACCCCTCTCAACTAGGGGTAACTAGGGGAGATCATGTCTCATGGTCCACATTACACATAATGATATTGATGAGATGATTGATCAAAATTCTCCACAGAAAACAACCCCTCCTATGCCTCCCCCTTCGTCATTTCTCATCTCATTCACTTGATCAACATGGTTCATCCAATGATGGTGGTCTAGCACATGTGAGGTACACTAGTCATTGTTTCATATAAAGTGTTACATTTAATGAATTAGGAATTTAGGTGAGGATCATGGGTTGAAGTTAGATAATGGATCATGATTGCTTGGAAGTTATGCTTGTTACCTTGTTTCAACTTGGTGGCCATCATATGTGTCCTGGCTAGTGTTGTCACTCTTAGGGGACATGGGTACTACTAGAAGGCCTTGATAGGGGTAACATACAACTCCCCTTCCATACTTAACATATTCCATATGTTTTCCTTCCATTGTCCCATATTTTGGAAATGGTTGTTACATGTACACCAAAATGGTTTGTGCCTTCATCCTCCTACGAGAAGAAGGGATATAATTTTGAGGTTGATGCAATTGGTAAAAAAAAGAAATAAAAAAAACCATGTTATAAAAGAAAGAAGAAATAATGGGGTGACAAATGACCAAATCAAAATCCAAATGTCAGCTTGAGCTCTACCCCCTTGTTGTGAGGTGTTCACCCCTAGTCCTAATGCACTGAATGCATATCAAATTAAAAGGACTTAATCCTAGTAAAAATAATAAATGCATGAACCTGAAAAGGGGACTTGCTAGGAAATAGAAAATATCAAAAGGGAATAAGGGGCTTGGAATACACACACTTATGAGGAAAGGGTAACTCAATCACCAAGTGATCCCTCTACAAATGTGCTCATGGATATGAACCCACACATGGCCTTGCATGTCAATGACACCATGACCGTGAAGCAAAAACCATGCCACATCATTCACTTATACTTACACTTTGAAGGTTTTCTTGGGAACTACTCCTCTACTTGGGTACTAGCACACCTAATAGGGTCTTATGATGGTCCTCCCACACCTAAACCTATAAAATTGCATAAAGTCTTGAGCTAGTGTGAAGTTTGAAGAAGATACCTAATGTGAATTGCTTACATGGCTTTTGTATTATGTTGTGGCTTACTCTGTATGATTCTAATGGCTCTTGTATCTTGTAGTTGTAGGTCTTACTTGATTTTGTGAACCTTGCTTGATGATGATGCACCCTTGACATGGTCCTTTGGAGGAAATATTCATACTTGTACCTATGTTGTTGTGCACTATATAGAGGACGTTGGGCCCTTGATGTTGAGCGTTGGGTTCCTTGATGATTTGGACCACCTTGGGACACCCTACCAAACCTCCTGGACCTTGTATATTAGACTAGTGAGATTGAGAATTGTAGATATAGCCAGTTGTATCATCCAGAGGGTAGGAAGCCCCAATACTTGGACGTTGCACCCATGAGGATTTTATGGTTTTGATGGATGCCCTTACAGTTGTTGAGGATGGTACACCCCTTTGGAGGGATGATGGATCCTTTTCCCCTTAGGACATTGGCACTTTCATGTAGGATATTGCACATATTGATGATGATGTTATGCTTAATGTGGGTTGACTCTGCACTAGGCCAAACTAGCACTAGTGATGATGAGTTGGCACTTGATGATGATGAGACGTGACTTTTGGGATGAGCATATGTGACCCTTGATGATGGTTTTCACCTTTTGAGGAGAGACATGGCCTTTGTAGGCTCTTTCATCCCTAGAGGAGATGACACCACCTTCATCTTGACCTCCACTCTCACACATGTTGAGTTTTCAAGGGACATTTTGATGTATTTGCATTTTATATTTATGTTGAAGGATATCTTGGGGGTCAGCCTAGACCTATCCTCCTTGTATAATGGATATTATGATTTTTAGGGGATATTCGAGAGGTAAAGCACTAGGATTTCCTCATATATAAAGACTGACATTTCTTCACTTGTAAATTCTAGGGCTTGTGAGTGTACTCCCCTAGACTTACCCTTATTAGTTAAATTCTAGAGATTGTGATTAGAATCCTCTAGGGTTTTGATGGAATATCCACCTTAATCTCTTGTTAGAATCCTTAGAAGACATAGGATGAAATTTAGGGCTTGTGAGTATACTCCCCTAATTTGTTTTCCTAAAGGACTAATTAAATATAATTGCACATAGATTGGATGAAAAGAGAGATATTTTATTAATCGACATGATTAGGTAAGTTACAACCTAATTTTGACTAATGACACTTCCTTGAAACCAACCGTCACCTACATTTCTCCACTGAACTATTCAAGCATCAACTCAAAAATGGAGTACTTCATCACATGATCTGGAAGGGATAGGAACACACCCAACAATCATATAGGAGAGAGGAAGAAATACTGGAAAGTAAATTTCCAGATCAAGGGATACTACTCAGAGATTCATGGAATAAAGAATCTTGCAAGCTGATAACATGTTCTTGAACCATGGTTGGATCCTCTCATATACACCCCCATAGGTGATTACATACCATCATAAATATGTTGTGATAGTTACATTCCATTATGTATGGGAAATTGGAGGTTTAGGAGCGGGAAAACCTATAAACCCCACCCAAAGATACAAAATAATTTTATTTTTCACAAAATTTGAGGTGTACACAATTTGCACACTATAAAATGGTGTATGTATGCAAGTTGCACATGGATGAATAACGTACATCAACAAAGATACTATTTTTTAAGATGAGTTTGATGAAGGAGAGTGGGATTAAGGTTTGCAAGCTAAGGAATGAACTAGGCCAACTCACAAATGCAATCTGGGGTGGCAATTTGTGCTATAACAGATGCCCCCTAATGTCAAAATACATCATAACTCTAAGAGGTGAGGATGCACTGAAGTAAGTTCAAATGAAAGTACCCAGACATTTGATCCAAGAACAAAACTTACAACAAAAATCAAGTAATATTATTCTCTTCTTGAGTCGGTCATACCCATGCTCAGGAGTGATAGAAGCATGGTTTCTGAATCAAGTACATTGTGGATCCATGGAGTATAAAAGGATAACTAATGTCCATGGCAATGAGAGAATTTACACAATGGATCCATGTGATATATGAAAGTATAAATCATATCCATAAGAGGAATACATAGTGAATCCATGCAAATGTAGATCATAGCCACGAAAGGATACTAGTGGAGCTATGTCTCATAATTAAATTAGAGGATATCTAGAGCCAATGAAGTAAAAAAATTGATCCTATGCAAGTATTGATTTCAATGAGGGTGGTACAATCAATACAGGTCAGGTAAGAGAACAAAATATGTGATTCTCATACTTCACCCAAAGTCTTCAAAACAACCCGTCGTGGTATGAGTCTACACTGTGCAAATAAATGTGTTGAAGTCGAACACAGTGAGACACCATTTGATTATCGATCATTGACGTATATTGTTGACAAACATGAGACAACCCACAAATGATGATAATGGGTGTTAAGGTTCCTAGTACAATATAACAAGTGAGAATAGAGGATATGATGTTGAACACTTGATAGAATCTATTGATTGGGGGACATTGATGTATTCCCACTTTCAATAGCGAGGGAGCCTACCACTAATGACTGAAAACCCAAAGGTACTAAAAATGACTCTAGATACCTGTCCTAGAGAAAGATGTGTTGAATTTGATAGGAAGATATTTGTTGGAAGGAGGGATTTAAGGAATCCCCCATCATCCAACACTAGGAGTAGTAGAAGGCCAAATATTTGGAAGAACTCGAACAAAAAGATTGAAAGGAACAAACTGAGGTATGACTCTGGCATGTACTAGATGGAATATCACATGACATAGACTCTCTGAATAATATCCAATAATCAAGACTAGTGACAAAGACGAGGAATCCATCAATCAGGTCAAATGGAAACCAAGGTACCACATGAATCCCTATGTGTGATAATGGTTGTTGATGTCGAAGACAAGGGAATCCCCTGAGTCAACGACCGATAATGGTTTGTCATTTTTTGAGTGCAAGGTCACCTATCAATGATGTAAATAGGACTAGGGTGAAACTCGAGGTCATACTCTCAAAGCAATGAGTCATAGTCGATAAGAGTAGACCCACCAGTAAGAAGTCAATGACGACCTTCTATACTAGCACGAGTGAGATACAAAGATAGTTGTGAAACTGAGAAGTACTTGATTGATATGGGAAGTTTGACTCAAAAAGTAAATTATTTATGCAGAATGATCAACTCTGGATAATAATTCCTTTGAACAAAATCATGACACATTATGTGACTAAGGAAACATGGAATTTAGGAATTGGCATAAGGTTGTTATGCAGGAAGCATTAACAAACTCTCCATAGTAACTTGAAGAGTAACTAGTCGGAGGAGTACCAACTCTATGTAACTGGCACAATGTCCTAGGGCCATACTAAACCCAAAAATATTGAGACACTGACTCAAATATTGTGCTTTGTTCAAGGGTGTCAAGATTGCTTCCAAACAAATAGATAGATGCTTCCCCCCCTCTTTTTTTGTTTTTTTATTTTTTTGTCTTTTTCATATTATAAAACCTTAAAAAAATAATAAAATAATGTTATAGTGTCATGGGAAAGAAAACTAGTTCCAGAGTGCAAGTAACATACCTATGCTCAATGCAAATAAGCATGTGCAAGATAAATGCACTTAGGGGAATGTCTCCTCCAGGGGTGAAAGGTATCGAGTCACAAAGGCATAGTATTTCAAGGCTAGCATATGATCGAGAATGCATATACAAGTGGATATAGAACAACAAGTTGGAGTTAGCATTAGGCATGAAAAGAAAAAGTGGTCTATATGGAATGAAAGTACAACTCAATACACAAATGAGGGAGCCCCATGGGGTATTGTCCAAAAAAAATATTGAGAAGAAGACATGAAGCTTCAATGCAAAGTCATGGTGAGGATAAATAGGGATCTTGATCCTATGAAAGTATTTCAACATGGGTGCCAAATTGTGAACAAGGTTCTAACTAGGGAACCTATGAACAATAGGCTCTACCACATGAATTACAACACTTATAAACAACAAATAAGGTTTTGTATCGCAACTAAGTGGGGTCGATCCTAAGGAAAAATGAAACAAGAAACAAATAATGCAAAAATGCATGAAGGGGAAAATATAACCTATATGCAAGTTTTGAGATCATTACCTGTCAAAATAGATCAACATGGAAGAAAAGATACCACAAAAATGTCTTCAAAGTCATGTATATAAAACCAAAAACACTCACCTAGAAGTTAATAAATCCAATACATAAACCTCTAATAAAAACAAGTGCTATGGGATACAAAATTGAAAACAAGAAACCCTAAAAGTACAATATGTACAAAGAAACACACAACCTTGTGTCTTATGCATAATAGTGCTCCAGGTAGATCCCATTGCTAGGCTCGGGCCAAGGGTTTCTTCGGTAACCAACTTGTAAATTTTCCAGTTCAAGAAGAGGTCGAAAATCCATAATCATAGCTTCAAGGATAGCCTTATCTGAAGGAAACTCAATATCCATGAAATCAGGTCTCAACAACACACAAATACCAAGGCTCGAGGTCTTACAAACAGTAAGATCATAATCAAGAGGAAACACCAGATCACTTTGGACAAAAGGGGAAAGAAAATGCTTGCATGTCCCTATTGGATACAACACCTAATCAATTGTCAAGACCTTGTCTCGAGAAGGCGAACATGATTGTAAATATCCTTTCTCAGAAGAAATTGAACATTGAGGATATAATGCCACATAATTTACCCGTGGCAGGGTATATTCTACTTGAAAATTAGGAACATACAAAGGGGAAACCTGAGCTAAAGTTGAAATAGGATGGTGATTATTAGATGAAATATGATCAATAGTGAAAATTCTTTCGTTGTTAGGGAAATACATCCCATGAAAAATTGTAGACACCACAACATTCATAGCACAAACATAATCACACCCAAGAAGCATATTAAAATCTAAAGGGCCTGGCACCACTAACAAATCGACTAAGACAATATTTACACCTAACGTGATAAGCAGTTGAGGAAGAATCCTCAAGCATTCACTAGGTATTCTATCGAAATATAGAATCTCACTAGTAGATGACACAAGCTTGGGAGAAACCAAACATTACCAAGTCGAGGAGGAGAAAATACTTGCATAGGATCCTTCATCTACAATACATTGGTAAACACTCGTTGAATTAAATTTAACCCTTATCTGGAAAGGTGCAAAAGAAGGAAGACACGACTTGACAAGATCATTCCAATCAAAGGAAACCATCCCATGACTTGGAGGGAGTGAACTCAAAGGGAGTGGATTTCCCCCTTGTTTAGAAGGTATTGAACTAGAAATGTTAAAGACACAGTTGAAATACACATCACTCCCCAAAAGAAGAGTGCTATCAACTGAAGATTGCATCAGTGAAACCACTTTTCTAGACTCATCACTCTCCAAGAGAAGAGTGGGATCGCCCAAATATTGCATCAGCACAACCACTTCCTTAACCACTAGTTGAATAGGATGTGAGACAACTTGGTCCAGAGACACATCAACCCCCAAAATGAGACTGGTTTCAATTGAATATTTCATTGGCATGACCACTTCATTAATTAATGACTGAATATGTTGTTGGGAACCAAAGATGACTCAGAACTAGAAGGGCATTCAAACAAGCACCATGCTCTTCGTACCATGGCAATAATAGTTCACAAATCAGTAAGGTGATCTCATTTGCAAATATTACAAGGGAACTTAGGCTTACGTCCTATACGTCTAGGTTTCTCAACATTATAAATTCCCCTAGCATGACTTGCAGTGGCTAGTGAGTTTCCCCTAGCATAACTTGCAATGGCTAGGTGTTGATCTCCAACTTGACTTGTAAAGGTTGGTGACATTTATCAAGTATGACTAGCAGTGAATAGAATCATGCACCCGGCATGAATTGCAGTGGTTGGTTTCTTGTATTCAACATGACTCGCAAAGGTTGTTGACTCAATGCCAGTATGACTCACAGTGATTGGACTTGTTCCCCTAGCATGATTTGCAGAGGCTAGAGACTGATCTCCAACATGAATAACAGAGGTTGGCGGACTAAAGCTAGTATGACTAGCAGTGACTGGACTTTCGCTCCCAACATTACTTGTAGCGGATGATTGCTTTCCCCCATCATGACTTGCAGAGGTCGGGCGCAGGTCTCCCACATGACTCAAAGAGGTTGGTGACTTCTTCTTCTTACTCTTAATTTTCCAATTCCTTTTAGACTTATGGTTAATAGTAGCTAGAATTTCACCAAAAGAGGGAGAAGGAAAAGGAGTAGACTTTGTGGATGCAGAAGGTAAAGGATAAACATCCATACGATTCTCATAACATAAAGTGATTATATGAGGAGAATCAGGATCATTAGGGACATTCAGAGTGGTCCACAACCAAACTGGTAGCCCAACATTAAACCTAGGAATGTTCAAAGTGGCCATCAAGGGGGCACCAACATTTCCAAATATTGAAAAAGAAAAAGAACCCCTGTCAAAAGGGGTACCTTCATTGGTATCCTCAATAACTTTGGCCATGAAATTATTATGCATAGGTCCATCCCTTGCAGGATTGTCACCTATGAAAATGTCTCACACATTGACTCTAGTGAACTAGTGGTATAAAAACCCATGCCTTCTAGGAGGTGGCTCCACGCTTTCAAGAGAAAGATCAGAGGTCCTTCTCAACCAACATAGTGGTTGTTCGACCACCTTGAATCAATGATCTAAAGGTGGTGATACAAACACAACCTAAGGCCAACTATACAAAGCAACACTCCACTAAAAATTCCTAAGAGAAACATCGTAAAAAAATAAATTTTTCAAAACTTCATCCTAGGTGGATGAGGTCCTAAGTCCAAAGTGATGAAAAATTGGAAAGGGAACTTTCGAATACCAACACGGGTTGATAAATTCTGGAGACCGATGAATGAAAGAGTGAGAAGCAGTTACCCCAACCTCCACTAACCAACCTTATCCAATGAAAGTACCCTCGCTTTGTGGGGCACCCTCCAACAATACTGAAAAGTGTGATATGATGTCTGCCTCAGGTGCCACAAGAACCNCGTAGTCAGCTCTAAGATACCAAGGAAAAGTAATTATGGATACCAAATCACAGTCAGTGTCCAGGGGGTACAGTCGACAGTCAGGATGGAGTGTATGGGCAAGATAACTAAGTCAAATTTTTTCCAGAGGAATGTCTACAAAAATGCCAGTGTCACTTCAAAAAATATCAAACTAAGTACAAATGTTATAGAGGACTGACACCAAGAGGGCGAATATCACTTCAGGAAAAATTCAACTGATTAATCCAAAATTTGTAGAGGAATGACACCAGATGAGTTAGTGTCACTTCAAGAAAAAAAAAACCCAAATACGTTCATTACGCTACACTTGGTCGAGTTTAGGAGGGGTTATCTCCTCTACTCTTTCTCATGCGACCTCATGTTTAGTTGTGTTAGACGAGGCTTCCGACTATGCCTATTCGAAATTTGGATTTTCTCTCCCTATATCAGACTCCTATGTTTGTTTACCAGCCTTGGATAGTTATCTCTTCAATCCTAATCCAAGGCCCTAACCATAAAATTGTTTATAAACCCTAGAAACAAAGTTTAGTAAATTTTAAATTTAGAGTTTATTTTAGCTGTTGTTTTTTACTCAAAGGACATGAAAGTGAAACTGATGTTGTTTGTATGACTCAAGAAGAGAAATATTAAAGAACATTGTGCTTAATAAAAAAACTTTTCCTTCAAATGAAAAGGTGTAATACACTTCTTTTACAAGATTTTCAAAATGGAAAAAGACATATTTTTGTTTGTATGCAAGATCTAAGATTACTTTGAAATGCAAGCCTGGAATTCTCTTTTCTTTTGAATGCCAATGCAAACTACATTGTCACCCTAGGATAAATGCAAAACAGAGTATAAAGTAACTTTGCAAACAATAATTTTTCTTTCTATAAAACGCTACTCAAATCCGAAATCAATAACTTTTTCAAAACAAAAAAATTCATAAAAGACCTGAGTGATAGAAAATGAGTTCTTTTTTAGAAAAAACTTAAGATCCAAGGGAACAAGAGAAGAAACAACCAACAACCAAGATATTTTCTCTTTTTTGTTACTAAAAAGAGATAAAATGAAACTACTATGCAATTTTGTATTTTCTTTTTATGAACAAGGAAATAATGCAAAGAGGAAGAAATAAGATAGTCCAAGATCATTGAAACATAACATTGAACCAACATTATAGTCCAGCCACTCAAGACTAACCTTTCAACCCACCTAAAACATTATATACAAAAAGATTAACCAATCAAAGAGAAAGAAATTTTAATCAAAATTTCAAGTTTAAAGAGACTTGACATAACATTCAAAGGCAAAAACCAACGAAAGAAGGTTCGGGAAATGTTGAACAACCATCACAAAACTTCCTAGAAATTAGAAAATGGCTCTAAGAGAAACTTTTTAGAAGTGTACACGACTGTGTACACTATGAATAGCGTATGTATGTGACTGAAACTAAAGTGAACCGTGTATATATGTGGTTCATACAAAGCCAAAGCACATACACCTTAGCAACAACTCAAAAAAGAGAAATTGCAAATAACAAGGAATCTTCTAGAAGTTGGAAATGATTTATGAGGTAGTAAATGATCCACAACAAGCCCTGAAAAAAAGAAAACAAGAAATCACAAGATCCCTTAAATCGACCCAAACTAGGAGAAAAATATCCCCAATATGTTGGCCAATTCTGTTTCAAGATTTTCTACCCTATGACCTTGGGTCTATGTCACACCAAATCATAACCATATCTAAAATATTGAACCTACTCTCCAATAAACAAATCAATAAAGACATGATAACTTATAAGAGAGAAAGAAGGATCTCATCCCTTGTATCCAAACGTTTGATCTAGAGCCTACAAAAGAAACCAAGTAGACATTGTAGCAAGATAGCTATAAAATTAAATTATAAATGCAATATGCAAATCTGGATATGTAAAGAAAATTCAGCATATAAGAACTAATTAAACATAATTGCACATAGATTGGAGGAAAAGAGAATTTTTTTATTAATCAACATGAATAGGTAAGTTACAACCTGATTCTGACTGACGACACTTCCTTGAAACCAACCACCTAAGTTTCTCCACTGAACTCTTCAAGCATCAACTCAACAGTGGAGTACTTCCTCACATGATCAAGAAGGGATAGAAACACTCCCAACAATCATATATGAGAGAGGAAGAGATACTAGAAAGTAAATTTCCATATCAAGGGATACTACTCAAAGATTCAGGGAACAAGGATGATTGAAAACTGACAACATGTTCTCGCGCTAAGGTTGGCTCCTCTCATCTAAACCCCCATAGGTGATTTTATACCATCATAAATAGGTTGATATGGTTACATTCCATTGTGTATGGGAAATTGAAGACTTAGGACCAGGAAAACCCGTAAACCCTGCCCAAAGATACAAAATATTTTTACTTCTCACAAAATTGGGGGTGTACACGATTTGTACACTATAAAATAACGTATGTACATGAGTTGCACATGGATGAATAGTGTACATCAACAAAGATACTATTTTTTAAGATGATTTTGATGAAGGAGAGTGGGATTAAGGTTTGCAAGCTGAGGAATGGACTAGGCCAACTCACAAATGCAATCTGGGGTGGAAATTTGTGCTATAACAGATGCCCCCTAATGTGTGAGGTCAGAAGAGAAATTGATGGTCGAAATACATCATAAATATGAGAGGAAAGGATGAACTGAAGTAAGTTCAAATGAAAGTGCCCAAACAACTGATCCAAGATTAAAACCTACAACAAAAATCAAGTAAGATTATTCTCTTCCCGATTCGGGCATACCCATGCTCAGGAGTGATAGAAGCATGACCGCAAAATCAAGTACATTGCATATCCATGGAGTATAATAGGATAACTGATGTCCAGGGCCACAAAAAATGTACAAAGTGGATCCATGTGATATATGAAATAGAATTCATGGCCATGAGAGGAATACAAAGTGGATCCATGTAAATGTAGATCCTAGCTGCCACGAAAGGATACATAGTGGCGATATGTCTCAAAATCAAATCAGAGGATATATAGAGCCAATGAAGTAAACAAATTGATCCTCTGCAAGTACCGATGTCACTGAGGGTGTTACAATCAATATAGGTTGGGTAGGAGCACAAAATATGCGATGCTCATACTTCACCTAAGGTCTTCAAAACAACTCGTCGTGGTACAAGTCTACACTATGCAAATAAATGTGTTGAAGTTGAACACAGTGAGACACCGTTTGATTACTGGTCATTGATGTATACAGTTAACAAACTTGAAACAATCCACCGATGATGATAATGGGTGTCAAGGTACCTAGTACAATCTAACAAGTGCGAATAGAGGATCTAATGTCTAACACTTGATAGAATTTACCGATCATGGGACATTGATGTTATCCCACTGTCAATAGTGAGGGAACCTTCCACTGATGATTGCAAACCCCAAGTTACTAAAAATGACTCTAGATCCACATCCTAGAGCAAGATGTATTGAATTCGATAGGAAGAAATTCGCTAGAAGGAGGGAATTAAGGCATCCCCCATCATCCAACACGAGGAGTAGCAGAAGGCCAAAGATTTAGAAGAACTCAGATGAAAATATTGAAAGGATCAAACCAAGATATGACTCTGGCATGTACCAAATAGAATATCACATGACAAAGACTCCCTGAATAGTATCCAATAATGAAGACTATTGACAAAGATGAGGAATCCACCAATGGGGTCAAATGGAAACCAAGGTAATGTATGAATCCCTATGCGTGATAATGGTTGTTGACGTCGAAGACAAGGGAAATCGCTCAGTCAACGACCAATGATGGTTTGTCATATGCTAATCATGTTGCTCCTCAAGATTGTTCCTGGATAGGGAACAATGTCAAGGCATCCTATGAGGCTTTGATAAATCCTCCCCACTTTAAGCTTCAAGATGGCTCTTGAGCCAGAGGGGTTAACCCTCAATTTGTCACAAGATATGTTGTTCAAATTCACCTTAGAAAAACCTTTAATACACATTCTTAATGCCATATTTGAAAAGATAAATAAAATAATAAATAACAGGAGAATTTATGGTTGACAGAGAAAGCAAACAACTCTAAACAAACTCTTAGACTAGGACCTCTCCAATGGGTACCTTTCTCCAACATCCAAAGTCACAAAAATAAGTTGATGGAAGAGATAGAAGAAGGATCCCAAATACTAGTGGGAATAACATAATACTCCCTGGCACAGAAATAAATCAAGAAGACATGAAATCCTTAATACATATGACAAGAAGAAAGCGTATGAAAATAATCAAGTGAAGCCAATAATATGCATGAAAACGTATTGACCATTTCACCTAAATGTCATAGCTTAACATTATAAATGAATCCTTGCACAATATTGATTTCTGTGTAGGTTGTTCCTCAATACAAATAGGTAGTAATAAATACCAGACCTATCATAAGTAGTTAAAGAAAACATTCCACTCAGAACCCTAAAATTAGTTAAAATAATAACAAGAAAGTAGCTAGAATATCTTAATTATGATTAAACATATGTTCAGGTACAACCATAAAGAATACAATTAGAACGTGTCTGCAAAATATTTTTATAATTGCACAAAATTGTGAAAAGATTGCATTCAAAGATAAAGAAGAGTTTCTTTGATTAACAATAAGAAAGTTACATAAACAAAGAAAGAAAATACATAATTTGCAGTTTCGATGACGAATCCACTGGCTGATTTTCTAGTTCACAATAAATAAAATGGCCCTGTGGGAACTGAGCATTTAGCTTCTTTGCAGAGCCAAAATATCCAACCCCTCTCAAAGTACCCAGCGCTACCTTTTATTTCTTCTCCAATGTTGAGTTTCGGTTACTAGTCAATAACTTAATTCTAAAATTAAAATATTACATTATCAAAAAAAAACCTTTGGTTTAATCTTTCGGGGATAACTTGCCACTTGTCCTTCTTTCTTTATATACAGGAATAATGGTCAAATATATATATTTCATGTAGAAAGCTTCCATCTTGATTCTGGCATATAAGGAAAGGCATCAAACATGGACATTTAATCTCTTGTCTAATAGAGCTAATGTATTTTCATCTAAACAATATGCCCATAATCAATATCAATGGCTCCTTTGTTTTACTCCCGTTATGACTCTCTACACATATTCCTTTGATAAATCTCTCTTGGCAAGAAATTATAATGGTGATCATTGATCCTTCCATATTTAGTGGCAGGAAAAAGAAAAATGAACACGAGAAAACTCCTCAAAATCACAATAGACCACAAGGATTCTAGATGATTCATGTAGATGTGTTACCTTCATAACGATTCTTCACTCACATAATCAAAGGATTTTGTGCCTCCATTTATCACAAGTGCTATTGCAATCATTGTGCCAATCGAAGTAAAGACGATGATTGACATTATAAAATATTAAGGAGCCCAAAAGCTATTTGTTTCCTTTGTGTTAAACAATCCAGCGCAATGGCAGATGTCACTTAAATGGAGGTATATTACTTCTCCCATTTTTGGGGGTCCAAATGTATAAACAACGAACAATGTTTGTTAGGTGTGTCTTCCATGTCATAGAATATAACACTTTTGTTGATTTATTTTTGCAAGTCATTGTTCAAATACATACCTCATGGGATAGCATAGATGGTAAGATGTGTGCACACTCTTCCGGTACGGGGAGAGGTCATGGGTTCGAGTCTTATATCTTTGGAGTGGCGGTTTAGCACCTCATATCATCCACAAAGTGGAAAATTGTTGAGTGAATTTCTCTGATGAATATTTTCAGAGTAAAACATGCACATACATTAAGGTCACTTTTAATCACGAACACATCTCTACCATCCACATGGTACCAATGCAGAATTTATGTCAGACATTTAATAATAACTTGTACGAATCTTGATCTGACATGTACTTTCTTTGTAGGGTTTAATATCCCGAGATTACTTATCATTAATATTTTAATTCTAAATATCAAAATTTATATAGAGTATCCTAGATAATTTATAATATAATATATATATATATATATATATATATATATATATATATATATATTTATTATCATATCAACATAATATATATTTTGTGTAATTGATGAGGTATGTTAAATATATTTAAGTTATAATCACAATCTACGTTCACCATGTTACTAGTGTTGATTAATATATGAAGATATTTTTAATACTCAATAACGAAACCAATAGTATAAAATTTGACTATAATCTTTAATAGGCCAGGTCATAAAGTTTCGTAATATTTTAATTTGATTTGATACGACGATCAGACCTAGTTAGGTAGGGTTTGGTAGGTGTTAATTATAGGGTTTAATTTCATGACCAAAATATGATAAACTTTGTGACATATGGTTTATGATAACATGATATAGGTAAAACGCATGAGTGAAAGTTTTAAGTTCATCATCATGATTATGAACACTGATAAATAATCTATGAAAGGACAAGATTGGCGATAATAAAAAAAACTGCTTTGAACTAAGTTTTTCCTTCAAGGTAATCAAGAAAAAGTTAAATGACAAGGATTTGTAAAATTTGAAAAAATTTAAAGGGATATTTTTAGCTACAATAGAGCGCAAGGTCACCCATCAATGATGTAAATAGGCCTAAGGTGCAACTCTAGGTCTTATTCTCATAGCAATGAGTCATATTCAATAAGAGGAGACCCACCAACAAGAAGTCAATGAGTACCTTCTATACTAGCACAAGTGAGATACAAAGATACTTGTGAAACTAAGAAGTACTTGACTGACACGGGAAGGATGACTCAAAAAGCCAAGGAATTCTGCAGAATGGACGACTCAGGCTAAGAATTCCCTTGAACAAAAGCACGTCACATTATGTGAATAAGACAACATGGACTTTAGGAATTGACATAATTTTGTTATGCATGACACATCAACAAACTCTCCATAGTAACTGGAAGAGTAACCGGTTGGAGGAGTACCAATTCTATGTAACTGGCATAGTGTCCTATGGCCATACTAAACCCAAAAATATTGAGACACTGACTCAAAGATTTGTAATTCATTCGAAAAAGGTGAAAAAATGAGTCAGTTTTATACTGTCCATTTTCGGATCACTTGGGATGATTGGTTACCATACAAGTCATGGATATTGATATATTTGTGTTTGGAGGTTTCTGGATCACCCCACTACCCTTCCAAGGTTCATTTTGAAAGAGGTATCCATAAGAGAGATCTATCAACAAATATATTTCACCAATCGACACTTCGTTGATATTAAGAAGGATACTCCCTACAAGGTCCCAAAAGTATGGGTGGGATAATAATTTTCCAAGGAAATATTGAAGAACATATGAGTGAAGCACATCCACCTGACTAGGATTTCATTATCCCCAAAATGACCCACTATGATCCTCTCAACAAGCTCATGAAATTATACTTGAATAAAGAATATGGGTGGAGAAAAGATGCATTGAATGAGGCCTTATGGTACAAGTGTTGAAATGTAGATGAAAACATAATCATTATTGTAGATTAGCTAGTTATAGAGTTACTCAGAGTAAAAAACCTTGAGTTTTAGGTGTGGGGGTGTGGGTTAGGGGGATATAGTTTGGAGGAAGATAAAGGGCATAAAAGTATTCTTTATCTGAAAACTTGTGAACATATTGGTGATGAAGGAAACCAAAAATTAGACAAAGGGATCACCGCAAATGTCAAGCAGTTCATAGAAACATTTTGAGCTCAATAGGAGTTAATCAAAGGAAAAAGGAGGGAAAGAGAGTAAAGGAGTGTTCTATGAACGAAAGTCATGAGATATATCCAACTTGATCATTTCCCTTCCAATCAAGAACAATGCATCGAGGAGGAAGTCATAGATATAAGAGTTAGGGAGGTTATGGAAGGGAAGGTGAAGAAGCATGAGAAATCGATGATTAGGGGAGACAATGAGACTAAAAATGGTAGTCCAAAATAGGGAAAGAAGAAAGAGACAAGGAAACAATAGAATAAGAAGAGCACTGATATCAAATGCTTGGAGGATAAGGAGGTAAAGGCCCCCCTTATAATGAAGAGACATAGAACATAACCCACACACCCAAAGGAGTTGGTGGCATACCAACAATAAAAGATAAATAGGACCATTGACCATAGTTCATCTGTCAATTGAAGCACAACTAGCAGAACTCTACCATAAGTTTTTGAACTTGTCCAACTTGAATATTATCAAAATATAAGGCAAGGTGAGCAACAAGAGGAAAACAGTTTCAATAAAGAAATAGCACATGGATATCCATGTCCTCGTTGATTGAAGGAAAATGTACTACCCTCGCCTCAAGGAACATACCCAAACACTATGGAACGAAAAAGAGCATTGGAAACAAAAAGAAAAAGTCGAAGACAAAGAAAAACACAAATTAAGGGAAAACAAGAAACTAAATGCAAGTGAGCACTAGAGTAAGCACAAAAGTAGTGGGAAGAGGAGAAACAATGGTAGGCCAAACACCAAATAAAATTTGAAGTGGAGGATGCAAAGAAGAGGCAAGTAGAGCTCTAGAAACAAGTAGTAGTAGAAGCAAAAAAAAAAGAAACATGAATTAAGGAAGAAGACACAAGAATAATCTAGCAAGGAGTGTAACTTGAAAGAGAAAGTCAATAAGGAGATCCAAGAGAAAGAAAAATATGATAAGGAGCACTGAGATAAATATAAATTTGACAAGGAATTCCAACCTAAAGAGTAATCTAACAAGGAGTTTCGAACTAAAGAACATGTTAAGAAAGAGTGTTAAACAAAAGAAGCAATTTCCAAGGAACATAGGGCCAAGGAGGAGGATGAAAATGAATGAAGGTTCAAGGAGGAGGGAGAGAACCAAAGGAAAACATAGGAAGAGGCAAAAAATAAACAAAAATCCAATCGAGACATTGAGAATAAGCAACACATGGAAAAAAATAGAGGAATAAGTAGAAGTAGAGTAAAAAACATGCAAGATGTTCATGGAATCTAGCAAAGAAAGGATAGAGGCAACATGGGAGAAAATCCAATAGAAATGAAATAAGAAGCCAACTAAGATGTAGCATGAGGAAATCGATGAGCTTCAAACCATGGTGGATAAATATGATGAACATGTCTCCACAAATGAAGTGTCTCTTCAGACACAACAAGAAGCAACAATCAGGGAAGAAACAATGGTGACATCATTCACAGAGAAAGGATATAATAAAATAAGGAATGCAAAGAGGAACAACATGATGGTGGTCTAAGGGATAAAGTAAACACAAGCTAGAATACCTCAAACAATGACATGATGGTGTTGAGTTTGGGAATACTGAACACAAAAACAATTACCACAATACTACTCATTTTTGAAGTAGGGGATGCCCAACTTTGGTTCCTAGGAAAGGAGAAGCAAGAGGTGATTACATTGTATGAAAAACAGAGTAAAAAGATAGTTGTAGAAGTGGTGATTGCTAGAGAAGGGAAGAAAATTAAATTTAGTGATCATCCTCGAGTGGAGATGTATTTCGATAATAAGAGAGGGATCTGATAAGAGAGGGGTCCTAAAAAAAGTGATAGCAATTATGCCCAAGCATGCATGCACAAGAACAAACCCTTCACTGACTTGCAACAGAGGTATAGACATCAAAGAATGCATGGAAGGAATTGGTCTAAAAGATTTTAAGGGGGGCACTGAAAAATACAATTTCAACTATTTTAGCTATTGGAGCTCCACTAAAAATTGCATAAAACAAATACACAATGAGAAACTTTGATACATATCGGATATTATAGACTAGAGAAAATGAACTAAACATATTCAAACATGACTTAGATTGAAACATAATCGGGATGGCCACAACTTTACAAGAAGCATCTACCATACAATTGTAGAAGAGCAACACCCTAATCACTAATGAGGAAGGGGATGCTCAATTGCAAGTCGAGGGACCTTTCCACAAAGTAACCAATGAGGTAGATCAAACATTCCACTTAGGTTTGAAAGGCAACTTGGTATTTGATGAAGGTTGGGTTGATAAATATGTACAAACCTGGGCAAAAAGGACCACTTTTACCTTACAAGGGTATCATAAGTTGCACAAGATACACAATGATTTTGATGAGTTGGAAGTGAGACACTACAACTTGGTGATGGAAAAACTAACATTAGATGAACTTAAGGCATAGGTTTAGGCATGAAGAACAAAGTTGTTGGAATGCAAATTCCAAAACCCACCATAGTTAGGAGACTAGGAAGCAACATGGACCAACTCACAACGACAATTACTAGTTCTAGCACACGATTTTTGACCAGATAAGTCGACATAGCTACGAGGCCACCAAATGGTCCAATGTCGGATAGTGTTGGGTGTGAACACACCCCTGATTGAGTAATCAATACCTAGGAACATCTAGCTAACTACACATTATAAATATATGAATCAATGTTGACATTATCAACATGTCGATGGAAGGAGTGTTTGATCTATGCTGACCTTGTCAAATGACACGTAGGCTATAAGAATAGATGGCTATGAAAGTAGTAGGTGGGATATTATTTGTATATATAATTGCTATAGTCCCTCACCGCTACATAACCACTATTTGGTAAACTTTGCTATGCTCTTTCAATAGTGAGTTTTCCTCCCAATTTGTTAGGTTGTTTCCCATTATAAATATTGGGGTTTCATGGTGTGGATAATTGTTTAATAATTGGATTCTATTATCAACATGTTTTTATTTGAGTCATTTTATTTTTAAGTAACTTTCCCTTATGCTTATGTGGTTTATAAGACCGAAATAGTAGAAATGATTGTTAAGTTGTCACTAACTATGTGTTTTATGAGAACGTTATGTGTTGTGTTTTGTTTAAAGTTTGTTTTTCAGTGCTAGGCTGACTTACTTGGTCAAAATATTGATATTGTTTGTTATTTTTTAGTTTGGAGTAGATTTAAGAACCAAAATATATGAAAATTTTACCTCTTCCTAATTTGTCAGTATGTTGATCATTGTAGGAGAAAGCACTGCTCAATATCTACCTTCCCATTTTTACATACTCGACACAATCTTTCCCTCCATGGCTCCTTGTGTTGTTTCCATCTTGTTCTGTCACATCTTACCCTATGTGCATTCGTTCTTAGTTGTTACATTACTTTTTTTTCACGCCATGGGATGTTAAGCTTCGAGTATTTTTTTTTTCACTTTGATCTCCCCCTATTTGTTGAAGTTGTCTATGTAGTATTGTTTTTTTGTTTTGGTGTATTTTCTCCATTTTCTCTTCTTGTATCATTCTTGTACATGGTTTTTCAATAAATTTTTATTTGTTGGGCACCTTTCTTTTTCTATATCCTGCTCTTCAAACCATTTTATGCACTACCATTTTGATGTTTTATCCCTTTTTTTTAGCTCATCTTAACTTATTTTAACCAAAATCTCATCTTTGTCCATTACTATAATTTTTTGTCTATACACAATCAATTTTCTTAGTGCCTCCAATTCTATTGGGTATAGTCACGTTTCAACTAGGAGTATCTCATAAGGAGTGTTTTTGTTTACTCTTAGACAACTTATTATCATGGGTTTTGCACTTGCTTCATCTAGTTCTATTTGCTTATGGATATACTTGGTCCCTATACTTCACATCCATAAAGGAGTATTCGGTTATGGGAATTTGAAAGAGGGAGCACAATGTTTTCCATTCCCAAGCCTATGTTGTCCTATGCTTATTTTTCACTAGGAAGAATGTTTTGCACCATCCTTGTAGTGTTTTAATGCATGTGTATATGTCCCACCTTAGTTTTTCATTGTCCCACCTTAGTGTATATGTCCCACTTTTTGGTTGTTTTGTTTTGTGTTTTAGCAATAAGACTCCTATCTTAGTTTTCTTGTGTCCACATTCACTCAACCTCCGCATAAAAGGACCATAATACCTTTAAGTAATCTGGTAGGTTATGTAATGTCATAGTTGTCTGTGTTAAAATTGTCTGCATACAACAAGATCTTTATGATAACCCCTACTATGTTCATCCCTCCCCTATCTTTCATGTTTATTCGTTCCTCTAACTTATCTATGTAAAGGTTGAACAATGTGGGGGAGAGGAGGGAACCATGTTTCACTTTGATGTCACTACTTAAGCTGTCTAAAAGACCCTCTACTATTTTGATTTTAATTTTTTCGTACTCATATCTCTTATGGATCACTACCCCCCACCCATTTGGAACCCATTTTTTGTCAATCTCTCTCATAGTTTCCCTATTGGGATAATGTTGAACCTCTTTTTGAAATCGATAAAACACACCTTAATTCTTCACCTATATTGTCCTAAGTCTTTTCTATTATGTTTCTTAGTGTGAGGAAACGATTGATGGTAGAGTGCTTTGGTGGAAAATGAGTTCAAAGAAATGAGTTCGCTCTTTGGCTCTTTTGTCCCTTTTCTCTACCCATTTGCCTACTTTACTCCACACAACCCCTTGTATGGGCTCAGTAAATTCTCAATTGATTATGATGGTTGTGAAGTAATATGTACACCTTCGTAAACTAAATAATCAAATGGCTACATGGAAGAGACCCTTGTCCCACAATCAAGGAAACTCATGCATTGATTTGATATTAAGCTAGGCCATTACATTAAAAATAACTCATTATTATTATTATTATCCCTGCCATGTAGATATACAATATTCAATTTTATGTTGAATGCTATTAGTTATATTAGTTATATCGTTAATCATAGTTTTTTTTAACAATTTGTAATGTTAAACATAGTAACAACAAAAATAAATATATATATATTTTTAATATAAATTCCCTTTGATATTTGATGCTATTGGAGAATGGATTCAGGGTCTTATTATTGGCTTCATTTCATATGAGGTGTATAATTAATGTTTACATTTAAACTTATGTAATTGCATTGAATGCATGGATGTTATGTCTGTAATTTTATTTAATGTTATTTAATCTGTAGAGTACAAAGGGAAGACGTGTCAGCTTCCAAAGCATGCTGCTGCTACTAGCCACATATATCATCTTGTATCCTCTCGCCACCCCAATATCCAATGCTTCTCTCACGCCTAAGCACCAATGCGTATCAATTTTTTTTTATTCATGTCCATTTTCAATTTCTTTGACTCAAATATTCAAAGAATTTGAGAAGCTTTCACTTGTGATTTGGCAAAGTTGGGGGATTTGGGCTTTGAAATTCGAAAATCCATGGTAAATTGTTAGTTTTAAACCTTGGTTCTGCTTGGTCAACTGGTTACGAAAATCATCCCACAAGCAGCGTGCGGCTTCCAGATTTTGGACTGGTCTCACTAGCAATCTACACGTGATTCTTCACTGGCTTAGATGTTGCCTGGGCTCGGGCCAACAGATTTCTATAGGCAGAGATAAAATCATTGGTTTCGAGGACCGATCCCTTCTCTCGGATCCCTTGATTTCGCATTGAGCATTAATCAATACACAGTTTTAGCACAACTGAGAGACCCCTCCAGCGCGACCTCCTTTTCCGAACAGTGGTTAAGCAGTGATGCGCTCGGCCTCACTGGATTTTTAGCAAAAGAGTGGCATCTTTATTGCGTTGCATTAAGAGGAGCAGGCGTCTTGCTAAGGAATACAACGGACTCCCTGGTGTGGACTGGGGGAGATTCCCCAGGCATTATTTCAGTAAAGAAAATCTATAAGGCCCTCATTAACTCTCTGGACTTCCCAATTGTCAGCGGATGGTTACAAAATCTCTGGAAATGGAAGATTCAATTAAAAATCAAATTTTTCCAGTGATTGGCTGCGAACCATAAAATGCTCACTTGGGATTCACTACAGAAAAAAGGTTGGAAGGGGCCGCGGTCTGCCAACTTTGTAACTGTAATTCTGAGGACACTGACCATGTTCTCATCCACTGCTTATTCTCAAAGGAGGTATGGAACCACTTATCCAATCTCTAATATTTAAAATTAAAGTGAGAAGGTATTACAATCATGGAATGCTTTAATAGTTGGTCAACAGATAAATCGACACCTCTCAGCTTGTCAACGATGGCGTGTTGACACATTTGGTAAGAAAGGAACCAAACCATTTTTGAGGAGCAATCTCCCTTTCTTATTTCAGTGCTGCACATGATTTTTGGTTCTTACTCCTGGTAGCTTTCATCACTCAAATTAAAACCAATTAGAGCTTGTAACATTTCGCAGTATGAGGGGTTCATTTTGGCTTGCTTTGATGGTGCAACTCTTTCAAATGGCGAGTGCTGCGGAGCGGGAGGTTTCATAAAGCTTTAGACATTAAAGGCCATTAAATGGTTCATAAATTGCGGAGCCAGAAAAAATACAAAGGCAGAGCTCATGGGATTGTGGGCGACACTCACTTTGGCTATTCATTGGTCGATCGTAAAACTGCAAGTCTTGGGCGACTCAAAGGTAATAATCAATTGGATAAATCAAAAGGGTTGACTTCATGCGGTTAACTTTGAAGGTTGGAAACTGAAAACAAAAGAATTGGCCACTTCCTTTCAAGACATAAGTTTTCAACACATCTGCAGGGAGCACAACAAAGAAGCTGATATACTTTCAAAGAGGGCACTCAAGGAACCTGAAAGCAGATTGTCCTTTTTTCACTGGGAAAATGGGACTGAAAGTCATCACTCTCACCTTAACATTTTTGAACCTTAAGAGGCTATGGGGTTGAGATATGCAGCGAAGCCTTTGACTGCATTTAACATTGCTGAAGTCTTTTTTCTTCGTTTCGTTTGTATCTTCTAGAACAATTTCGATTGTATTTGTGATAATGATCGGGTTTCAGATTTTAGAATCAAGACTTGCCTGTATGGCATAGCCTAGAATCGATTTGCTGTGTAAATGAAATTATACTTCAATATAATTTTGAGATATTTTTCTATTTGAAAAAAAAAACCTTGGTTCTGCAAAAGTACGTGGAGTTTTTGTTTTCAAGGTATTCATTTATTTTTAGTTTGGGAATCATTTGAATACACAATGAGAAATTTGCTAAAACTAATTCAGAAATTAACCATTGTTATTTTTTACTTGGTTGGGATATAGTAGTTGATATCATTGACTTAACATTGAGTGGTGGAAGTGGGAATTGAGGGGATTCATAGGTTCTTATAAAACCAAGACAATGCTTGGTCTTTGCTACAACACTGCATTCAAGCATGGTTAGAATGTTCAGGGTATTGTCGACGGGAAATTTAATAGGACTTGGAGGCCTGAGAGGTAAAATTTATTGATTTCCTTAAGAAATTTGTGATTATATTAGTTGTAGAGGTTCTTTATGGATTTCCTAGGAGTTTGTCATTATGTTCAGTGTGGAACAATCCAAGATAATATATTAGTGATTTTTTTTGCTAGTCTTTGTAACTTAAGAAAAAAAAAAGGAATTGCAAAATACTGGATGATTGTGACATCTGATGATGAAACATTGCATTTGAAAGAACTTAGGTTCATCTGTTACTTTTGTGTTCTTTGTAAATTTCATTTACAATATGATTACCTTATTTAAAGTAATAATAATAGATGGACAAATAATGAAAACTTGGAGCCAAGAGACGTCAAGATAGGGTTATTTATGAAATTACCAAGCTTTCCAGTTGAATAGTAATGTAATAATTCATAATGGAGTTTCTTTGGTTGTTTTGAGTCTTTTGGTTGTAATGAGGCGAGTAAAACCATGTGTCGATGATTATGATCGCTACGACAAAGGTATATAGAAATTCACTGTATCATGATAAATCTTAAGATTTTTGAAAATGCTTTGACTATGATTTTTGAGAAAGCTAAATGAGATTTGTGTATTGTGAGGTATCTTCTGTGATTATCCTTTCATTGAAGTATGTGAGGTGTATACCACGATCTTGCAGAACTTCCAGGGGTTTGTGTGTCTTCACTGTACTTATATGTGTTTTCTTCATTGCCTTTGACTATATAATGCGAAACTTGTGAAAATTTGAGAGTGCATTGTCTACAATTTTTGAGAAAGCTGAACGAAATCTGTGTATTCTGATGTGTCTTATGTGATTATCCTATCACTGGAGCGTGTGCACTATATACTATGATTTTACAGAGTTCCCAGTGATTTGTATGTCTTTACTTCAATTATATGTGTTTTTTCATAGTTTTTGAGTAGCATTTGACTATATTATGCGAAACTTGCTAAAATTTAAGAATGCACTGTCTGTAGTTTTTTGAGAAAGAAATTTGTGTATTGTGATGTATCTTTTGCTATTTTCCTTTCATTGCAGAGTATGAGGTGTATGTTGTGCTTTTGTAGAGCTACTAGGAGTTTCTGTTTTTATCATATATATATATATATATGATAAAAACACAATCATTGGAGAATAAGCTATAACAAACCAGAGAAATCAAAGCTAAAGGAAATAAAAAGAGGGTGAACACTTTTGAAATTGTATTGTTCTTTCTTGCAATTGCCTATTGTTATTGTCATAGGCATAGCTTGGGAATTGTTTGAAGAACATTGATTAGGAAATGGCAGAAATAATAGATGTTGAAAGCTATCAAATGAAGGAGCAATGCACTATACATAATAACATTGACCAAGTATTGAATATCAATGTTTTTTTTAGACTACATGCATTTTTACATACATGAGGGAACTGTTTATTTGGTGCATTTCAAGTTCCATTGCATTTTCGATATTCTTCCACTGAGTGGCAAAATGGATCGAGAGACTATTTCTTAGTTTCTTTAAACAATGGTAATGAAGAGACATTGGAGTTGGTATTAATACGAACTAGGATTTGATTTTTTGTATCAATTACATGGGATCCATGATGTTCACACACATCTTTGCAAGATGTGTTTGTCTGCATCTATGAAGCTAGATGAGATAGATAGA
>ML777733.1:641224-698291 GCA_009831015.1 Picea engelmannii
GAGTTAGGATTTGATTGAATTTTCTTAGATTAGAGTTAGATGCCTACTCCTACATATATTTTGCTGGCATCATCACAAGCTTACGAGCATCCCTGGTTGATAATTAAATGAAAGCAATTTAAGCAATTGAATTGCCCAACAATGCCTCTGTGTTAATATTATAAATCTGTGGTTTCATTTCGTTCCGCTCATAAATCCGGATCAGTGGTATCAGAGCGGTCTACACCTTGTCATTTTTTTTAATGCATGTCCCCAACGCGGTCAGGGTATAGAGAGTTGGGTATCGAGCTTGTTTCTCTTGAGAACAACTCCTCTCGCATGCCCAAGAAACCATCCATGGAAGGAGAAAAGAAAGACGACGGGACATGAGATCCTTTCAAAATGTTGCTCAAGGAAGCCCTTGAATGACAGAGGAACGAGATGATGGACAACTTTGCACAAATCCTTCGACGCCTACTGACAAGTGACACATCCACCTCAAGTGGAGGTGCCACTCCCTTCAAGGTACAAATCAATTTTGATATTCCTATATTTGAAGGTCAAATAGATGTTGATGTCATAAATAAATGGTTAAACCTTCTAGAAGGGTATTTTTCTGTCCACAATTTTTCTGATAGAGAAAATATTACATTTGCGCTCCTCAAGGCTATCCCCCATGTCAAGTATTGGTGGGAGACTTTCCGTGAGCAAAAGAAAATAGAGGGATCCACATTATTTGCAATTGCACCCACTTGGGGTTCCTTTAGGGATGCTATTAAGGAACACTACTACCTTGTTGGAAGTTATAACGAATTGTATACAAGATGGACCACACTGCGGAAAGAAAGACACCAAACAATGCAAGAGTTCACTAATGTCTTCTATACCTTGCGCACCAAGTTGGTATCAAAGATTCTAAACAACATCTGGTTCTCAAGTATCGCACCAAATAGATACATCCAGACATCTTCATAGATACATCCAGACAAAAAATGGAGTTTTTGGACATCTCATCCTTGGGTGCTGCCTATCGATACATCGTCAAAATCGAGCAGAAGCTGAAACAAAAGCCACGACAGTTTGGGTCTGGGAACCCTCATAGAAAAAGCAAGGCAAGGGAAGCCCCAACCTGCAGAACAAAGGACAGAGAAAAGATGAGAAACCTCAGGACAACCAGTCCAAGCCGCAAGCAAAGAAGGACAATGGGAAGACAAAGAAAGATACCGAGAAATGGTGAGACTTCCATAAGAGCCCCTCGCATAACACCGATGATTGTCGCTCAAAGCAGTCATTGGTGGCGGAGGTAAAAGCCTCTGAATTAGATGCAGGTTTTGACTCTAAGTCAGAACTAGAAAAGGGGAGATGGATCATTGACGCAGAACCCAGTGCCACCGTTGCTACCACCAAGATCCAACCCAATGAACCTGATGAGCCAGAGGAAGGCGAGCGCCTCTTTTATTCACACATGTGGGTAAAAGACACTCCACTGCACTTCATCGTTGATAGCGGTAGCCAAAATAACCTCATCTCAACAGAGGTCATCAAGTGACTAGCCTTGCCAACAACACTGCACCCGCAACCCTACACCATCGAATGGCTTCGTTAAGGAAGCGATCTTCGCGTCAGCCAACAATGTCGCCTGTTGTATGGAATCAAGCCATTCAAAGATGAGGTATTGTGTGATGTTGCTCCCCTTGAAGTTTGTGATGTTATTTTGGGCCAACCTTATTTATGGAAATGTTATGTTGTATATGAGTCTAGGCCTCGCAGTGTTATTATTACTTTGAACAGGAAATTGTACAGGATACCCGAGACAGTCCCACCTAGTGTTATTTCCTTGATCTCTGCCAAGCAATGCAAGAAGGTCATTTCTTAGACTAGGAAGTTTTTCTTCTTCATGATTTGTTCTCAGAGTGAGTGAAAGGTTGCAGTCACATCCATGGCCTCTGCAACTGACCCCTCCACACAACAAAAACAAGTGGATAAGATCGTAGAAGAATACAAAGATATATTCTCATCACCTACTGGTGTACCTCTGCACTGTCAGGTCAAGCATCCCATCGATCTGACCCCCAACGCACCGCTACCCAATGGGCTAGTCTATCGTTGCTCTCTACTAGAAAATGAGGAGTTTAAGCATAAGATCCAAGAATTGCTCCACAAGGGGCACATCCGACCCAACTCATCACCTCGTGGAAGCCCAATCGTCCTGATTGAGAAGAAAGAAAGGACTTGACGACTCTGCATTGATTACCGAGCCCTAAATAAAATCATAGTCAGGAATCGATACCTGATTCCTCGAATCGACGATCTCCTTGATTAACTCAAGAGGGACAAATACTTCAGTAAGATTGATCTGAAGTCTGGCTATCATCAAGTCCCAATAGAATTGACATATGTATAGAAAACTGCCTTCAAGTCAAAAGAAGGTCTTTTTGAATGGCTGGTCATGCCCTTTGGTTTGACAAATGCCCCAACAACTTTCATGAGGATGATGGAAAATATCTTATGGCCTTTCACTAATTCTTTTGTGGTGGTGTATCTGGATGACGTCCTCGTCTACAGTAAGACTTGGGTAGAACACTTGCAACATATTCAACAAGTTATGCACACTTTGTGGCAACACAAGCTATATGCCAACTTAAAAAAATGCTCCTTCGACATGGACAGGGTCCAATACCTCGACTACATTGTTGATGTGCATGGTTTGCATGTTTATCCAACCAAGATCCAAGTAATTTGTGACTGTCCAACCCTAACCATGCTCACTGAGCTTTAGATATTCTTAGGCCTTGCCAATTTCTATTGAAGGTTCATGTTGGGATTCTCTCATATTGCATGGTCCCTTAGCCAAATAACCAGAGGTGGTGGTAAGGAAAACAATGTGTGGGATCTGTCCCAACAAAAAGTGTTCGATGATCTGAAGCAACGCTTGTGCTCTGCCCTAGTTCTTTCATTACATGACTTGCAACAATCCTTTAAGATCGAGACAAATGCTTCAGACTATGTTGTGGGTGCAACCATTACTCAACACGACCACCCCGTGGCCTATCATAGTGAGACACTATCAGATCTCGTCTACAAGTACCCTACTTACGACAAAGAAGTGTACTCCATTGTGAAAGCCTGTTGCCAGTGGAGGTATTACATTCTCGTGAAGGAGACAATCATCCACACTGATCATAAGCCGTTGCAGTTCATGCAGACACAAGGCGAATTGTAGAATGACCGCCATCAGAAGTGATCCACATATTTGCAATGGTTCCACCTCAACATCAAGTATAAAACAAGAAGTACCAACCGAGTTGTTGATTTCCTTAGCTGACCTCCAATCACAACACTCACCACAGTGCTTGATTCTTGTGACCACGAGACCTCTGGATGGTGCCACCTCTATGAGATAGATCCTAATTTTGCCAACACCTACTAGATGTTGGGAACAAACACAATTGTCACCAATTTCCATCTTCAAGACGAGTTGCTATGCCATCTGGTCCATCTATGCATTCCATCAAGCGAGCGAGTGAAGATGATTTGGGAAGCCCACTACATTCGGGTGGCAAGACACTTCGGAGGGGAAAATATAGTGGCAGTGTTGCAACGACATTTATACTGGATGAAACTTTGACAGGATGTCAACAAGTATATTCGTTCATGCATTGCATGCGCTATTGTCAAACCAAACATTAAGAAACAAGGCCTATACACTCCTCTGCTTATTCCTGACAGGCCCTGGGAATCCATCTCGATGGACTACATGTATGAAGAGCATCACAGCGGGGGCCACTGCCAAGATCTTATTTGAACGAGTATGGGTACACTTTTGAATCCAACAAACCATTATCTCAGATCAGGATAGTCGGTTCCTCGACACATTCTGGTCGAGCCTTTGGTCACTACTGGACACCAAGCTCACAAAGCCCACTACCTTCCACCCTCAGCCGGATGGCCAAACCGAGGTCGTCAACCAGATGGTCATGCACATATTGCACATGTACAATTCCAAGCATCCCCGCACTTGGGATGAGAGTTTTCCCTATGTTCAACACAACTACAACAAAGCCATACATAACTCAACCGACCATAGCCCCTTTCAGGTGGGGTTGAGATTTCAACCATTGGGTCCCATGAATGTTGCACTACCCCTTGCGTCCACCCAGGAAGAATTGTCACATGATCCAATTGGAGCTAACAAAGCCACCCAGTTCATTGAGCGGATCCAACACATCCACCAACAGGTTCAAAATATTTTACATAAATCCAATGCCAAGTACAAGCAACATTGTGATCGACATCGTGCCACATCAATTTCAGGTGGGAGCCAAAGTTTGGTTGCACTTGTAGAAAGAATGACTTACAAGACCTCATCGGAAGCTTTGTCCACTCTGTTATGGATCCTACACCATCACCAAGACTGTGGGTGCCAATGTTTTTGAGCTCAACCTTCCCCCATTCCTTGGCTTGCACCCAATATTCAATGTGGACCTCCTTCGGCCTTATTTTCCACCATTATTGGACACCTCAGAGATAACAGAATAGTTGACACCAACATAGATCAACCCTGAATGCATGGAACATGCATCCACTGATGATATCATGGACACATAGGTCAAGGGAACTCGCGAGTAGAGGATCCAACTTTATCGGGTTGTCAAAGTAGGACAACTCCTGCACCAAGACAAGTGACTCACCCAGGGCCAAATTCAATATAAATTTTCTCCTCTGATGGGGGCACTCAACGCAATGGAAACCATTGCTTCCTAAGGGGGGAGGATTGATCCAGGAGGATCTCAGTGGCCACCCACCTTGTCCAACTGACTCAAAAACATTTTTTGGCAACTTGCTATTTTTAGTAGTTTTTCGGTTCCTGAACTTCCAGGGCCATTTTAAGGGCCTAAACGACGTTTTTTCACGATCAGGCATCTCAACAATAAACAAAAGGCTTTGATTGAGCCCCCTAAATGAAACTCCTTGTCAATACCTTTTTAACGAGCTATCGTGTGCCCTAAACGGAGATTGTATGCAAAAGTTACGACCTCGAATTTGATGTACTAACTTAGTCCAACAGGGAACACATGACTTTTGGCGCTTCATCTCCTAGGGTTAGGTTTTTGGATGTCTAGGGTTTTGACATTCATGTTTATTGTAAAAAGGTCTTCAGAGCCTCATTGTACTCATCTTGTTGCGAATGAGCATAGTCGTCACATCTCTTCTCAGAGATAAGTTGCCACCATTCTAGCAAGCTTGTTTTCAGTCTGCATTTTACAATTTTCAACATATTTCTTATTTAATAGAAGCCAAGTTTTACTGTATCTTTGTTATTGTTCACTATGTCTCTATGTTAATGTTATCAATATGTGATTTCATTTTGTTCCGCTCATAAATCCAGATCATGTGACAAATAGAACTGTTAAATATGGACATGTTCAAAAATTTGTCTATCTCCAAAAAAAGTAGAAAATGAAAGAAACACTGAAAATGAAGAAAACAACTTTGATATTGGAGCCAAATATAGAACATCTAAAAATAGACACTACTAAAAAAAACATCTCTCATGTCCATGAAAGTAGTCTCATTAGACTCGCTTTTCTGCAAGGAACTCAAATATGTGCTAAAAAATGACATGCAAACCATTAAAAACAAACTGTTAAAAATAACAATGTCACAAAACTACTTGCATGTCACCTGAAATTGACTCATCAATATAATGAACTCGCAAGAACCACAAATATGTAAACATATCAGATATGCATGCTTTGGAACTTTGGCTCTTAGAATAAAAAAACTACTAAAAATAATGTTCTTTCTCAGAATCTGATGAAACTGACTCTATAGCAAGCTCTGATCATTATGAAGAACTAGATACAATTGTAATGGAACCAACATGATGGAATCGTGTTGGATATTAACCCTCTGGTTATTGTTACACACACAATCTAGGGGTTAACACAATCCTAACAATTTGACCTAGCCTACTTAGGAACAACAAAAAACTAAAACTACTATCAATAATGTAATCTAATTTTGCTACTAGGAATTGAAACAAATCAAATTGAAAAATATAATCGTAAGTACAACATATTTGAAACTCAAATCACATCATTGTTTTATTACTCTGAAGACAAGAAACACTAGAAGCTTCAAATCTTGACTCTAATCATTCATTGCTCTTGATTGAACTAAATGAATAAAACTTGTGCCCTTGCTTTCTACACACACAATCTAGGGGTTATCACAATCCTAACAATTTGACCTAGCCTACTTAGGAACAACAAAAAACTAAAAGTACTATCGATAATGTAATCTAATTTTTGCTACTAGGAATTGAAACAAATCAAATTGAAAAATATAATCGTAAGTACAACATATTTGAAACTCAAATCACATCATTGTTTTATTACTTCGAAGATAGGAAACACTAGAAGCTTCAAATCTTGACTCTAATCATTCATTGCTCTTGATTGAACTAAATGAATAAAACTTGTGCCCTTGCTTTCTCCTTTATAGACTTGGAAGAAGAGAAGGTACAATGAATTTGGACACACGCAAAATAGTGATTTCACTGAAATAAACATAAATCCTAGATCTATTCCTGGCCTTGGGGTTAACACCCTCAATTCGCATGAAATAACTATTTCTAGGAAGTTGCGCCCACTAAAGGAGGGTGAAAGTATGCATGCATGCATTTCTCTCTTCTATATCTATGCCCCATCTAATCTTGAAAATTTCCACATGCAAAGTGCCCTGACTAATTGTGCATGCAATTACTAACTCAAGCAAACTTAGAAATATAATTGAACTGGAAAATATAAAAAAAAAATTAAATTGGAATTAAACTGAGGATGGCACATACATTTTCTCTCTATCTCTCTCTCCTCCATTAATATCCATGTTCCCTAATTACTGCTGTATGGAATTTTTGAAAGAATGCATGCACACACTGTCTCTCTCTTGCATAAATGCTCTTGTTCCCTCATTATTGTTATATTGAACTACTGAAGGAGGGTGTACTGCTGTCGTTGCCATTAAGGATGTTGTACAAAATATTTGTTGAAGTACCTATCACAATATATTCTCTGCATGCACCCAAATCTTCTCTACTTGTTGTCATTAATGATGCTTTGCTGGACACTAGTACTTGAATAATTAAGTTTCCAATCAACTCAAATATTACTAATTGTTGGAATTTTAGTATCTTAGAAAGTTTCCAACATAGTGCCATCAATGGTAGTGATAGGCAAAGAAGATCTAGGCACATGAAAATAAGATACAATGGCAGGGATTCAGAAAAAGTGTCCAAAACTACCTTCTCAACATGATTCCAACCAATGCTATATTTCTTTTATAAGTTTTTTTTTTTTTTTTTTTTTTTTTCATATTAACAAAATATACAAATAATCAAGCTATTCTTGATGCTTGGGGAATCATTCAATTCATCTAACTAGTCTTTAAAATCTCTATATATACCATCTTTCCCTAGAAGGGAAACCAGGATGGCTTTCACATAGAGGATATGATAAACTATAACTTGAAAGAGTAGCAAAGAGTCTAGAGAACTAAAAGACATAAACATTAGCAAAACAAGCCAGAGTGACCTAATCAGTTTAATTGGGACAAAACTAGTCATGAGATGGCATATGTAAGCAAAAATGAGTTTAGTCATTGGTTGGAGGCACTTGAGGAACCATCTGAGAAGCGCGAACATGAAAGGAAGTGACCTAAGGGGGATTATGCAACCTAGAAGACAAACCACCAACGTGCCCCAACTACACATAACCACCATTCCACTTTACTAACCAAGAAACCATTGTGAGGGGAAGTTTGTTCAGTTCTTCCAAAGCTTCCAGACGTTGCCTGGTATGCCTATACTCCCGGTCATTGGGGAGAATTCCCTAAGCTACCATGGTTTTGGTATGCTAGTAATTCTCTAGGGTCTTGTAGAATTTGGTGTCTCAGTTCCTAGGACAACCAAGATCAGGAATAATCTCTCCAATTTGCTTATACTCATCCTCATCCTCTTGATATGCCTTGACTACCTTAACATCTTCTTCCAAAGCTTGCATTTCCACTTTCATATTTGGAGATACTGAGTCCCCATAGTGTTCCAGTGATGCTTTCATTGCCAGGGCTACCCACATTTTGTGCACAAAAGTAAAATGACCATGATCCCCACAATGAGCCATGGATGCAACCTGAGGAGTGGCGAGCCACTTACAGATGGAAACTAAAACAAGATTAGCAACAAAGCTCGAAATTATCCAAAGCTAAGTTAGAAACTAGAGACAAAGATTGCAATAGCATTGAGAAGGCATTCGGTCCTAGCTAAAAAAACTTGTGAACATCATGCAAGAGGAGTCTCGAGGACAAAGAAACACAGGTCACTAAAAGTCATGAATAGAAACTATAGCATGAATCGACAGAGCTTCTTCCCACCTATACTTTACATCTTCCCTTGTGCTTTGCATATTTGACTCAAGGTGGGAAATAAAATGCATACTAGGAGATTTCCTGGGTGAAGTGACTGGGCAAGCCTCCCTGCCAACCACACATTCCCCTTCGTCTTCAACATTACTTTCCTCTTGATTATGAGCATGACCAACTGGCACTCAATCCGAGGTCCAACCAATGTTATACGGTATATGACTCCTCTTGAGAAATGGAGTGGGATAAAACCCTAAGTTGGACACGTCAAAAAATTTGGATACATAGCTTGGGATTATGTTCCAAATATAAGAGAAAGAAACTGGATGTAAAGAGTCACGCTTGTATTATGAAAGGCTACTTTGAAGACTTGGAAGCCTATAGGTTGTTGATCCAATCAAACAAGAATTTATTTGAAGGAGGGATGTTGTATTTGATGAGAAGACTTCATGCATTTCTTTGTTTAAATCCTCTTTCACATTGTTAAGTAGTGATCCCCTTGAAATTATAAAGAAGTGTGGATTGAATGATTACTAGACTACATCCACCAGTGTGTCAAAAAGTCTATCGACTGGAAAATTAACTCATGTACCAAAACTAACTTGCAAAAAAACTTCCATAATATATTTGACCACAAGTTTTAGACCTTAGGATCATTCTATTAATGGTTATTTTGATGAAGGAACTCCCTCTATAAGAGACATTTTTCTTCCTAAATGGGCAACTAAGATGATTGAAGCTACTAGTGCTAATGCAAGAAATATAAATGACTCGAGGAAAATTAGAGGTTAGAAATGTCATGGAAACATTTCTCTAATGGAAAGTGTGTTAGAGGCATATGCTATTGATACATATGTGGATGCACATGATCACCTTGAATGGGAGAATGATATGGTTGATGATTATCATTCCTCGATGAAGAATAAAACTTGAGATTTAGTTCCAAGACCACTAACACAAAATGTGGTGAAATGTCAATGGGTTTACAAGACCAAAGACACATATGAAGGTGTTTTTGAAATGCACGAGGATCAATTTGTAGAAAAAGAGTTTTATCAATGAGAATGTATACACCACACTAAATCCTTTTCCATACTACAAAGATGAACCTATCCGACCGATTCTTTCACGTGTTGCTTGTTTTGGATGGGAGGTAAATTAGATGGATTTTAAGAGTGCTTTATTACATGGATTTTAAAAGTTTCATATGTTGAATGAATACATCCTTGCATGGTTTGAAACAAGACCCTAGAACATGGTATGAGAATATTAACCATTTCTTTCTCAATTTTGTTTTTAAATGGAATGAATCATATCACAATATTTATTTTTTATTTCAATATATGTTGATGATTTAGCCAATAATGGAGGTATTGTTGATCTAATTTTGGGTTTGAAAAAACAATCAACATGTACATTCAAATTGATAGACCTTGGCCTATTGCATTTCTTTTTAGGAATCCAAGTCTTACAAATCGATGATGGTATCTCCCTTTCTCAAACTAAACATGTAATGAATATATTCTAGAGTTTCAAAATGGAAAACAGTAAATTGTATGCTTGATCCAAGAGGATCCAAGAACCCTCACAGAGTTCCAGGAGGATTAGGAATGCTCTTAGAGGTCCAGGAGGATCCATAAAATATTAAAATTTGACCATCTCAAATGCTCTCTAAAATTCCATCAATGCATAAAGCTCGGCGATATCTTTCCAATGACGTAAAAATTGCCTCAAATGGAGTTCGTGTGCAAAAGTTATGGATGGTCAAAGTTTGGGTCAAACGAGGGAAAAAAAGAAAAAATAAAAGGGTCAAAGGTGACATGTGTCACCACTGCAAGGGTGACATGTGGCATGAATATATAGGCCATACAATGCTGATGTAGCTACCTCATATGGTGACATGTGGCAGGCATGTGACGTGGCATGTCCAATTGGCAAGGTGATGTGGCAGTTTGTACAGTCGAAGTGGGAGAATTATTTGTCGACACATGGCAAGGATAAACCAATGAGGGTCTGCCATGTGTTAACCTCCCATTGGTCATTAATGGTTAATGGTTATCAAAATTTTTATGGGAGTCTAGAGGATCGAACCTGGGACCTCTCAAGACCTTACCCAAGCCTTTACCAATATGTCATCACATTGCTTCTTAGCCTTATGTGTGTCGAATTATATTTAAAATTGATCAAAGTTTTGGTTAACAAAAAAAAGGGTCGAGTGCCCGAGCCATCGACCCATATCATATGCAATGTAATGTGATCAATACCATATCCTGCGGGGGCTTGGCAAGATATGCCAACCATATACCAATGTTGTGGGGCATTAAAACTATATTCCATCGCATATGTATAACCATATAACAAATCACCCAACCGATATTTAAATGAGGCACCAACAAAGGAGAGGATTGTGGGGGATGGAACCCACAACCTCCTCCAAATTTGGCCAACGTTTTAACCAATGCACCATTGGCACCTAATGTTATGGGATCCCACTAAAATAAGAATTAAGTTTCCAAAGGTTTCATGTGGAGGTTCGAACATAGGCCTATTTAATGGCCGCACGGTCAAGAATAGCTCACATCCCGAGACAAACACAAATTCTGAGGATGCACAAATCTTGAGGCCAAGTACGGTACGAATTGCATATATTTGCAATAAAGGAGAGGAGACTAATTTGGTATTGTCTCGATATGCATTCCATGAGGTATATTGTCCAAACATAGGCATGCTTATACTCATTTTTCTCATTTTTCCAGGAGGAGTATGATGGTGCTATTGTTTTTGCGCTAAGAGATCACTCGTAAAAGTATTATTCCATATTTCCATTAATGAGCACCATAGTGCATCATTTGGTGTGTAAAGAGGGTAAAATTGAGCAAGTTCAGAATATGGTCGACTTTATGCTCATGTTTCTCAGAATTTCACAAGGAATATAGTGGTAAACTCCTTTTCTGAGTTTGAGCAACATAATTAAAGAGATTCCATAAATTTGGCTTTTGTAAGTCCAAGTTGTAATGTAATTTGACATTTTGAGAATATGAGAAGCAATCTCACTATCTAGAAGGGACTTGAAGATGAAGTAATATATGTCATAAATGTTTTATATTTTAGTTCTTTTATTTTCTGGTATGTTATCTCATAATTCTTCAAATTAATCATCAATTTATGAGATTTTGGATAAGAAGCACATCATCATTTTTTTGCAAATCACCTCAATACAATCATGAATTATTCTGAATTGGGTTAGATGCTACATGTATATTTTAAAGGAATAAGTGTATCTAAAGATTATCTGATCAAGTGGTATGAGAGCTAGTTTTGACATGTATTTGCAAGTTGTTGATGTGACAAGGTCCAAGAGTTAAGTTGGTGACAATTTTGAAGACTCTTGTTGAGAGGAAAAAATGAGTAAAGATCTCATGAAGTTAAGGCTACATAAGAACATTAACCAACAAATTCCGAAGGAGAAAATCAGACGCAGTTGTCGTATCTAATGCACCCACACACACACACATGCAAAGAATATAACACATACCCAACAGGTATTCCACCCACTCGAAATCATTATCATGCTATTCACCTAATTCTTGGGAGTGTTCCTCCTAACATTAGGCCTTACATATACCCTTATGCCCAGAAGAGTGAAATTGAGCGTATGGTTGAAGAAATGTTAAAGCCTGGAATTATTAGACCTAGCCAAAGTTCTTACTCTGCACCAGTGGTAATGGTACTCAAGAAATATGGCTCATGGCGTATGTGTCCAGATTATAGAGATTTCAACAAGATCACTATTAAATATAAGTTTCACATTCCCGTCATTGATGAATTGTTAGATGAAATACATGGAGCAATCTAATTCACAAAGTTGGATCTCCGTTCCGGGTATCATTAGATTAGAATGAAGGAAGCAAATATCCCAAAAACAACATTCCAAACTCATGAAGGCCATTATGAATTTTTGGTCATGCCTTTTGGCCTTACAAATGCACCTTCCACATTCCAAGGGTTGATGAATTCCATTTTCAAGCCTTTCCTTTGAAAATTTGTGTTAGTGTTTTTTGATGATATACTAATCTATAGGAAGTCTTGGGAAGATCATGTGCGACATGTTGATAAAGTGCTACAACTACTAAAGGAGCAACAACTATATGCCAAACCATACAAATGTTTCTTTGGGGTGAAGGAGGTAGAGTATTTGGGTCATATTGTATCTCATGAAGGTGTTAAGGTAGACCCTAACAATATTAAGGCCATGATGGACTGGATGATTCCAAAAACATTGAAGAATCTTAGAGGATTTTTGGGTTTGACAGGTTACTACCACAAGTTTGTTTGAAACTATTGAAGAATAGAAACACCTTTAACAACATTAACTAAGAGGGATGCATTTTCATGGAATCTAGAGACAACTCAAGATTTTTAACAACTTAAAGAGGCGATGTGAAAAGCTCCTGTCTTGACCACACCAGACTTCACAAAAACCTTTATTGTGGAATGTGATGCCTCGGGAAATGGCATTGGTGTTGTTCTAATGCAAGAAGGAAGGCCCCTTGCTTTTGAAATTCGGTCACTCAAGGGAATAGACTTACACAAACCCATTTATGAGAAGGGAATGATGGAAATACTACATGCATTGAAGAAATGGCACCCTTACCTAATAGGTAGGCACTTCAAGGTCAAAATAGATCATGATAGTCTTAAATACTTCTTGGAACAAAGAATCTCTTCAGAATAAAAACAAAAATGGGAGACCAAGATATTGGGTTATGATTTTGAAATCATCTATAAAAAAGGGAATAAAAATGTTGTGGCAGATGCACTCTCAAGAAAGGATGAAGATGTTGAGGCCTTTCTCTGTGCTGTCTAGATCATCCAACCTGATTGGATAATAGAAGCAAGGGATGAGTGGAAGAATGATGAAAATGTGTGGACTCTCATTCAAAGGTTGCAATAGGATTCCAGTGCATCAGATACATTTACATGGGAAAATGATTCACTATGGTACAAGGATCACTTATATTTATGTAAGAACTCCCAACTCAAACAAAAGGTACTATTGGAATTGCACACCTCTCCAGTACGAGGGCACTTAGGATTTTTGAAAACCCACCATAGGGTGAATAAAGATTTTTTTTGGGATGGACTTAAAATTGATGTTCAAAGGTTTGTGGCAGAATGTTGTCAGTGTTTCATGAAAACTTGCACATGATACCTAGCTAAAGCATACACAAACAAAGCTTATCAATAAAAGGAAGAGAGATACAATATGAAGAATGGGAATCAATGTATATTATGATCTAATCAATGAGTGAATGATCTTCACTCATATAGGAAATGAAATCCTATAATTAGGAATGCATGCATAATAGTGATGGTCTAATATTAGAAAGTCTAAAATAGAACTAGTCAGTTAACTCCTACTGAACTAGTGTGCTGAAAATAGAATTTTCTCCAACACCCCCCTTGAACATCACTATGGAGTAAAAAATGAGTCTCGACTACTAGGCCAGTTTAGGTACTCATGTACAATGCAACTAATGAACACTGAATAAAAATGAGGAAAGAGGGAAAACACGTGGGAACAAAACCCCCCCTCAAAAGATAATGTATCAAAAGAAGAAATGGCAGTTGCTAGGCAACTGTGTTCTTCACTGCAAGACGATCCCGAAAATTTTGAAACTTCTACTCACTAAAATTCTTCGGGAAGATGTAGAAATATTTATGGATCCGATGAAGTCCTTTGGTAACTTGCCGGGCCTTGTACCTCTTGATCCTGTGGACCCATATGCACCTGAAAATATTCCTTTTTGGTGGAAGTGGAACCATATTCCAAGTCTAATTATGTGGGAGTGAGTCATACTTCTGCATGGATGATTTCCATAATGGATTTCCTACAAACCTATTGTATGTCTGTGGATGAGTAGATTTAACCATATAAAAATGCGTGGGCATCGCATGTTCTGAAGCTGAAAATACATGAGAAGGCTACTCATGATGATATCGAGTCCTCCTTGAATCCAATGGATTCCATGCAAGGTTGCATGCTTCATGAAGTGTGGTTTGTGCCTTATTGAGCATCTACTAAAGCTTCGACGCTGACTTCTTATTTGGCTGTACTACTTTCTTATTTCCATGTACAGAATTTGAGTGTATGGAATCATCTCTGATGTCTAAAACTGATGGAAGCACAAGAGTATATGCATGTTGCACTAGAGGCGCATGAAAATACTCTCCTTATGTGTAACTAGAATAGAGGAGTCATCGTCATAAAACTTAGTGAATTTATACAACCTTGACTTGTGATCCACCTCACCAATTGCAATGATGGAATTTCCATGCATGTCAATTACTGAAACTGAATCTAATGTAAATTCAATCTTTTTACCTTTCTGAGTGATTTGATAAACTGTGAGAAAATTCATAGAAAGATTTGGAACATGTAAAACATTCTCAAAATTGCCATTATGGAGTTCCACTCTCCCCTCTCCTGCTACTGCTATTGGAGTATCATCCCCCATGAGAATAGGGGATCTTTAGCATGGACTCAAGGAAGAGAAAAATTCCTCTTTCGTTGCCATATGATGGGATGCAGCGGAATCTATAATCCATGAATCAGATGAGGAATTAATTGCAGCAAGAGAATGATGATTACCTTTCTTAGGAGCAAGATCTTCTTCCTTCTGCTTCTTGACTCCCTTTGGAATGAAGTTTCGAAGGTTTTTCTGCTGAAGTGCATGTACCATAAGATTGATCTGTTTCTTCATGCATGTGGATTCTTCATGATTTGGTTTATTGCAGTAAGTTCACTACTTTCCATTCTTCTTCTTCTTCGAATATGAAGATTCTTTGGAACCTGAAGAATCGTTAAAGGGTTTGGAATATCCCTCCTTCTCGTTTTGTTTCTCCTTCCCGTTCTGTTTGGATGATCATTTTCAATCATTCATGGTGAGTGCATGTTCTTTGAGATCCTTCATGAGGCCCATATGTATGAGTTTTTTCTTCTCTTGTGTGAGAGACTCAATGAACTGAGCCATCATAGGCATTTTCCAATTTGCACCCAAAAGACATCTGCCAGAATGGAAATTTGAGACATATACAACATATTATGGTCCTAGCTTGGCCAATATTGTTAGAATAAGTTGTTTCTCTTGTGTAGACTTATCAATACCACATTCACCCAAGCTCAAAATCAAGGATTTAAATTTAGTAAAAAAATCTTGTATATTATCAAAACTTTTAGGGTGTAAGGTATTAAAACTCTACCTCAAGGATATGACCTTGCATCTCATCCTGCTTTCCAAAGAGTCCTTCCAAGGTGGTCCAAATCTTGTTTGGAGTCTTTCATGCAACAACATGAAACCATAAATCAGTGGAGATTCACTCAAGAAGTAGTCATTGGCCTCATCCTTACGGTTCACCCATCTGGTCTTCTCAAGTGCTAATGTAGGTTATGTTTCTGTCACCATTATCAAATTATACAGTCCTTTTATTTTGAGTTGGAATGCGGCCTTCGACTTCCATTCAAAATAGTTTTACAGTGTGAGTATTATCACTAGAATTTATTGAATAAGTTGCATTGCCTCCATCCTACTATTGATTCTGAAAAGATCTTGAAAACCCAGATCATGGATTCCAAGATATGACTGGCGATGCTATGACAACTATATATATATATCCTAAAATATGATGTGTCTTTTGGATATTTTTAGTGAGCATGAGAATCCCTATGTTATACGTCTCTGGTAAAAATTTCAGCTCGACCCAGATCGTGGATTTCGAGATATCGCAATTTTACTGCAGAAAACCAATTTTTGGAGGGCTGCTGAATCGTCGCACCCCAGAGAAGGATGAAATGAGACGATGCTAAATCGTTGCATCCTAGTGAGGGACATAGTGCGAAGATTATCAAAAAATGAATTGTTGCACCTCGGATGAAGAACACAGTGCGACAACGTCACACCTTGGCTGTGTATAGGTTGCGACGATGCCTGAAAAAAGAAAATTTCTTAAGTTTCAGTGCGACCGTCGCACCCTTCGATAGGGATAGGCCGCGATGATTTAAATCATCGCACCTTTTGATAGAGATAGGCCACGACGATTGTGGAAACTATATTTACTCAAGGACTCTTTCACTCTTCTCTGTCTTGTCTGGGTTGGTCCAAGCAACTCGACTCTGATACCATGTTAGTGTTTCATGGAAACCTACACGGGAGACCTAGCTAAAGCATACACAAACAAATCTTATCAAGAAAAGGAAGAGAGATACAATATGAAGAATGAGAATCAATGCATATTATGATCTAATTAATGAGTGAGTGATATTCACTCATATAGGAAATGACATCCTATAATTAGGAATGCATGCATAATAGTGATGGTCTAAGATTAGAAAGTCTAAAATAGAACTAGTTAGTTAACTCCCATTGAACTAGTGTTACTCCCACTGAACTAGTGTGCCGAAAATAGAAATTTCTCCAAGAAATATTTGGTTTGCCAACAAAGTAAGGTGGAATCAATTAAGACGCCAAGTCTTTTACAACCATTAGTGATCCCAAGTCAGTGCTCGGAGGAGGTTTCCATGGATTTCATCATAGGGTTACCGAAGTCTGAAGGAAAGAGTGTCATCATGGTGATTGCAGATAGATTGACCAAGTACACACACTTTTGTGCACTCTCTCATCCCTTCAAAGCCAATACAATTTCTACTGCATTCATGGAGACAGTTCAAAAGCTACATGGAAGCCCAAAGATTATTGTAAGTGACAGAGATCCCATCTTCACTGGACATTTTTGGACATAATTATTTTCTTGTTTGGGTACTCAATGGGTCATAACTCATCCTGTAATCCTCAATATGATGGAAAAACCAAGATAGTGAACAAATGCCAGGAAGGCTACCTTCATTGCTTTGTCTCTGATAAACAAACACAATGGTTCAAATGTTTACCCTTGGGAGAATGGTGGTATAATACTTTCTTTCATACTGCAACAAAAATGACACCATTTATGGAACTCTATGGATACCACCCTCCTTCCATATCTTCTTCTCTAAAATAAAAATCTAAGGTTCAAGAAGTGGAAGATCACATCGAGCATCACCAACAAGTTCTCAAAATCTTCAAGGACAACCTGACCATGACACAAAATCGCATGAAACAACAAGTAGATTAGCATCGTAGTGAAAGAAGTTTTGAAGTAGGGGATTGGGTATTTTAAAGACTACAACCATACAAACAGATGCCATCAGGCAAGCCCATAAGGATAATAAATTATCAACAAAGTACTATGGCCCTTATAAGGTGTTAGAAAAGATTGGTACTATGGCATACAAATTGGAGTTGCCTACATCTTCACGAGTACACCTAGTTTTCCATGTTTCATGCTTAAAGAAGGTTATAGGCGACAAAATCCTAGTTCAAACTATATTTCCAGAACTTGACGAGGAAGGAAAAATCATATTGGATCCTGAAACTATCACTGACACAAGAGTTTGCCAGCTGAGGAATAGATCCATTTCAGAGTATCTCATTAAGTGGAGGAAACTACCTACTGAAGATTCCACTTGGGAAGATGATTCTTTTATACATAAGCATCTAGAATTACTCAAGCGTTGCGGACAACACTTTTATGAAGGGGAGGGGAATGTTAATCCCTAAATAGTGGCACATTACCCCTTAATTAGGGCATATTACATTAGTAATGCTATTTTATTTATGTCGACTTGGGTCTATTAGTTGTAATTGTACCTCCTAGTCTCCTATATATACCAAGGAGACCTTTTCATTTGGAATCATCTTGTATTTGGAAATTTATGTGGTGTATAAGGAGGTTTCCCCCTCGAAGAGGCTTATTATATGAAATTCTCTCTTTTTCAAGGCGTTGAGTACTTATTCTGAGGTTTTTCTATGCTATCTTGATATTTGGTTCCTAACAATATCAATGACCACAATGTCCATCACAAAGACTATCTCAAGATATCTTGCAAGGAGAACTTCGAAATTTTCTATCAAACCATATGTATTAATGGTATTGGAATCAATTCCAAAATAATGTCATAGGGAGAATGACTCAATCCTCCCCGACAACAACACCAAATGTTATCACATGATTTGTACTTGTGCAAAGCCCTCCACAAGGTCCCAATCTTGTGTAACAATTGGAAGTTTCTATCACTATCACCAAAGTAGAGACTTCCCTCATTTTAGTGATGGAAGAAGGTCCACCACAATGGAGTCTTCCTTGTGACCTCAAGAGATCAAATAGCAAGATTAGCCAAGCCTACCACCCCCTAACTTGGTCACCTAAAGGTGAGGTCTAGATCTACGAGAGGTAATAAATGTAACAAGGCAATTTCTTCACTTGTATGAAACAATAAATAATTTGGAGCATAATATCGACAAACACCAAGTTATATAGCTCATAAATGACTTCTTAGACACTATATAATCAATAAATTGAATGGCTATTGCAAATTTCAATAGTAAAACAAATGTATAACAACAATCAATCTTTTTAAACAACAAGAAAAAGTACTCAGAAGTGTAGCAATTTATTATGAGAATTAAGCCTTCAATATGTACAATAATATCCAATTGCTAGATCAGAATTTTGAGTAACTTAAACCACTATTCCAAGTATGTATGCAACAAATTGAAGTAAAAATCAGTGGTTGTACTAAAATTTTGTAACAACAACAATGAATATCATTAGTATTCTAAGGTTAGTGTTAGAGATGTTAGTGAGATCGTTTTGAGAGAGAGAATGCTAAATCTAAATGCAATTTTCACCACAAGAATAACTTTAGACTAGTGTCGTTGTCTTTTAGGGATTATGGAGTCAAGCATACAACACCTTAAAGATTGAACTACATGATAGAGAAGAATGAGATTTAAACCCTGAGGTGCAAAGCCTCTTGGGCCTTAGGACTAAACCTTCAAGAAAATGATCCCTATGGTGCAAAACCTATTGGGCCCTAGGTACCGTTTTCTCTCCTCTAGATAACCTAGGTCAAGGATCAAAGACTAGGATCAAAACCCTAAGGTGCAAATCCTCTTGAGCCTTAGGTTTTTAACCCTAGAAAAGAATTCTCTCACAAAACTTGGACAAACAAAGCATAAGAAGGAGAGAAATAATTATGTCTCCTCCCTAGGGTTTCACCAATACAAAGTAACATGCAATAAGATAGTAATTATTACCTTAAAACATTAACAATGACATAGAATTGAAAGAATTACTTACTTATCCAAGTCGCTAGACTAGAAAAAACCCTAGTTTCATCAATACATCTTCTAATAAAAACAAAGCATCCACAAAGATCCTCCTCCAAAAGTAGAGCATGAAATCCAAGAGACAAGAAGAGAGAAGCAATGAACTTTTCTAAAGTTATACTCCCAAAAATGTGAGAGGAAGTGATGATCCAAATGAAGGGAGTGCTAGCCTTATTTATAAGGAAACCCTAGCACTCCAAAAGTCACAAAAGGTGAAAATTTATGTCTCTTAATGGGGTCAACCCCTCATATTTGCCTTTATAAATGTCAAAAAATGAAAAATAATACATAAATGGTCACACATATGGTGACATCATGCCTCCAATGGGATAGGAGGGCCTCTCTAGGGCCATGTGTCATCGTTTAAGGTACGAGTGTTGTGGAAGAATGCTATGCCACATCTCAAAGTCATCACTCACATCCAATTGGCTGTAAACCCCATCATGCTTGTCAAACCCTAGCATGACGTCATCATCTAAATGTCCAACATCTAAGGTGCAAGTGGTGGTGTCCAAAGAGGAGAAGGTTGCATATGATCTATGTGTGTCCTCCAATCATCTCCCTATGTGATGTCCCCCATCCAATACAAGATAGCTTCTTGGGTGTAGAGCCTAGGGTTTGGTTTTTCTGCCCATCTCTATCTCACCATGACTAAATCTATCAAAAATCAAGCACATTTGTCCATCGTCCAAGGTCTAAAGATGTGAGAGCCACTATCTGAATGTGTCAAGTCACTGGGTGACTCATTGCTCCGCATCACACGTGTCATATCCTACAATAGAGGCACAACGTCTAGGGTGAAATCCTAGGGCATCTTTCAAAGAACCATGTCAAGGGAATCTAGATAAAAAAATAATATGAAATCAAGTAAGCCAATGTTCATAAGACATACCAGCCCTTAAATCATGCAAAGTAAGTTGTTAATTAAGATATAAGACACATGAACAATTCACACCAGCGTCCCCTTCAAATTTCACACTAGCTTAGGACTTTATGTAAGTTGACAAGTTTGAATATGGGAGGACCTTCATTGACCCTATTAAGTGTGCCAACCAAAACGGTGAAACAAAAGACCTAGGTAGAGGGATATATCCCGAGGGAAACAACAAAATAAAAAAACCCTTCAAGAGTAAGTGTGATAGTGGTACATGTTGGGATTACTTCATGGCTTATGGTGTCATTGAGTCAATTTCTATGAGCATCTTTGTGGAGGGTGCACTTGCTCTTGAGTTACCACTTTCTGAGCACTACATTTTTCCAAACCCCTTTATTTTCCTTTCTATTTGTCCTCTTATCATATTTGCAAGTCCCCTTTTATACAATTTCAAACTATAACATCATTGCTTGGGATTGTGGTGAATGCGAAAATGGTAGAACTCAAGTTTGGATTGGCTTTTGAGAGTCCTTTGCTATCATTTCTTTCTTTCAATATCACCATTCTTTTATTCTTTTAGTAGCAACTACAATCAACCTCTTGGCCTTCAACCCCTCTTCTCATGAGAGAATGGACCATGACACATTACCAAAGTTTAGTACATTGCGACAGGCTCGAGGATGGAAAGTGTTAAGTATGGTGGGGAACAAAATGTTACCCTTGTGAGGGTCTCCTAATATTACCCCTTTTCCCTGGGCGGTGACAACACGAGACTAGGGCATGAATGATGGCGACCAAGGTGAAACAAGGAAACAAACATAACTTCTTGAGCTAGTGATCCATTATCCAACTTCAACCAATGATCCCCATCCATATTCCTAGTAAATTAAGCACAACACTTCACATACCTCATGGTGACCCTGACTTACCATCTCCCATACATTAAGTTGACTGGATGTGATGAACTTAATTGATCTGAAGTAGAAGAGACAATCTAACTTGACTGATCTGAAGTAGAAGAGACAATCTGAGAGGGGATGCTCAGCCACTATATGTGGACATGCTAATCATCATCATGATCAAGATCAGTGTCTCCCTTATGGGCCAAGAGACATGATCTCTAGTTACCCATAGGCATGGGGTAACAATGCCTATCAAAATTGCTATGCAAAGATAAAATGCTTCAAGACTCGTTCCTGAAATATTAATAGAAGGCATCGAATACGTTGTGCCACAAGGCTCGTTCTTGAAATATTGATAGAAGGTGTCTAATACGTTGTGCCATCAAGGCCCTCGATACATTTTTAAGTCAGAGAAAGAGGGAGATTTGATTGCATCATTACTTGAAGGCATGAATCGGATTGATGTTATTGCTTTGCATAAAAATTATCGTCTAAATCTTCCCGAGCCATCATTTTTTATGCTTACATATGTTAGGAGCAACGTATAACAACTGAGAAACATTTTATAAAGAATACAAAACTTTCAAGTCTGAACCATTCAACCGTTGAATTCGTAGTAGCTTTTCTTTTCCAGCTAAAAAAATTTGCGCTGAACAAGATGGATACTTATACTCTTGCAGTTGAACTGGCTCCAGCAATATTCTGACGGAGGAATGAAAGGAAATCCAATATTACGGGAAACAACGACCTTTTCGAGGTCCCCATCACAAGAATCAACGAGAAGTTAAGGTAAAATTTGGACAGGTAGAGATAATGGCACAATACTCATGAAATCAGTGATTTTGATTATTTGCACATCTCCATGATGACAGGTATAATTCAAGTGGAAGTTTGGAAGTTTGTATGTATGTTTATGGCATTCTAATTATTTGATTAAGTGTTTTCTAAATATTCTATTTTTTGAATTTTTTTATGGGAATTTGGTAAAACTGATTTTGGTGTAATCTTTTTTGTTTAAATTGCATGTTTTGAATGCATAAATAAATTCAGCCTTTTGAAAAACTGAACAAATTTAAATTATACAAACTCAACCACTCAAATCTGCCGTTTCAACAATTTGTAACCAAGTTTCGAGCAAGATTGATAAAAAATATAACGATTTGATTATGTTCACTTAATGGTGGTCGTGGTAATCCGTTATCAGAGTCAAAGTGCTTTTTAAAATTTGATTTGATTGCAAAAGGAACTCTAGATGTTGCAGAGTCAATAGCTATTGAGGATTATGAACTTGTCGAGTATATGATGATATTCTCATAACAAAAGATCTCTTTCAACTTAACCAGAAATGGATATGGGTCGATTGACCAAAGACGACACCATTTTTCTCGCACCTCGACATTCAAGATAAAGAATTAACGAGCCTCTTTGAAGTTCATAGGTTTTCCTAAAACGATGGTTACCCTTATGTTACCGAGAGTCTAGTTAGAAACCCTACACCACTGGGTAAAAAGAGGAAAGATGAATGGTTTGTAGTCATATTTTTTAAGCATGTTGTTCCACAAAGTTGTCTTTGAGTTGAGCTACAGTTTTGAGAATGAGAATGATTAAACATTGCTAAAGATGACACAGAGCTCAAAGAGGATGGTGATGCTTTGAGGTAGGTTCAACAACCTAGTATATTGTTATCTGCTTCTTTCATTTTTTATTATTTAATGTAATTATATACAAGGGTACAAAAGAAACTACAACAAGCAAATGAAAAGAGAGATTCTATCATAGTAAGTTCAAGTTGATCACATACTTCTTCCCTAATCAGTTTTTCATTTAATTATTCTTCTTCTTTAATTAGAAAAGTATAACGGAATCTTGAAAATCTTATTTTTGTCTTGTTTCCAGATTCTATTGTTCGACATCCACCCCACATTCCTCTTTATACTTCATACCTTCCTGTACATGTTTGATTTATGGTCCACGGGAGCCCAAATCCTAGTCCATTGGACAAATGCCTTTAATTTCAATTCATTGTAACATACATTATTATTTTGAGAAATCCCATAGAACAAATTTGAGATCAATTTTTACTATATTTTATAACTCTGAATCTTGAGTATAAAGTATTTGAAATTGGTCTATCATAATTTTATTTTGAGCTCTATAAGTATTACTCTATAAAATTTCTCTCATGCAAATGCACCATCTTATTTTATTTTGAATGTGATCAAAATCTTTATTTATGTTAATAGATGTGAGGACATTTTTATTTTTTTGTAATGTGTGATGTGTGAGATTCATAGTCCACTTCTCATGAATTCTCTTTTATAAATACTCTTATACTTTTCAACATTTTTATTTTTCTTGAGCATTAACGATTGGATTATATTACGGTCCCATATTATTCTTGATATGAAAATTACAAAGAATATCATAAGCCAAATAGGAGTACCACCTCTTTAAAAACGAGGGATGATTCATATCTTCGTGAGGTTGTCATTTTAGTCTTGAAGGATTCAAACGTCAGCATTTTTGGAGACTCCACTAGGGAGCAAATTTGAATATTTAAATATGGTTTTAGACCATAAAATTATATGACTTTGCCTTAAGCTAACCAACCCTAGTTATAAATCAAATTGAATAACTAATGAAGCATTCTGCATCAGTTATATAATATTGTAATAACAACAGCTGGAACCAGAGAAGAACTAGAAAGGTCTTGGGAAACACTAGTTCAAGAAGAAGAAAGAGACATTATCTAAAGAAAAATAAGTGATGAAAGAAAATACCGGAGAAATGAAATACGAGTTTGAAGAGCACAAGATAAAGGAAGGAATTGAAGTTGGAGGAATATAGAAGACCAATCACTAGAAGCAAAAGAAAGCAACTACGTACCTTAGAAATTGAAAATCATACTCTTGAAGAAAATAAGAAACTTCCATACATGTTTGATAGAGAAGAAAGACCTGAAGAAGCACACAAAGAAAGACGAGAAGAAAGACATGAAGAAAGATGAGAAGAAAGGTAAGAGGAAAGGAGACATGAAGAAATATGAAGGCATAGAAACCTAAGAAGGATAAGAGACTCCCCCCTCAACCTACGAGGTGAACAACATGAGCTCCTTGTTCTTCCTAAAGGTACTTTGAAGACATTTTCTGGATATGGAACAATTGATGCTAAAATACATGTTGATTTGTTTTTGGATGTTTGCAATTTCCATATTGTTGAATATGATGATGTGATGGTAAGGTTGTTTCTCCAAACTTTGCCGGGCCAAGCTTATGAATGGTACACATCATTTCCCACAAGATCAATCGGCTCATTTGATGATATTGAAGAGATGTTATTGAATATATTCACTCCCCCCGTTGCGTATCATACTCTTCTTACTAACTTCACACAAATTTGTCTAAAGAAAAATGAGAGGATAAGAGATTTCAATCTCAGATTCAATAAAACACTGAATAATATCCTTGGAGGCAAAATGCCTAATGATCCAATAATACTTGGTTGCTATAAAAATGTCGTGCCACCCAATGTGAATTTCACTATTAGAGCTTCCCAAATTGATACTTTGGATGAAACAATGACCAAATCTACGGAGATGGAGGAAATCATGATTGAAACAAGTGTTGACCCTGACATTATCCTTGGGAGAGTACAAAGGCATATGGATATTTTGAACATTTCTAATCAAGGAGCATCTAGCTCAAAAAATAATGAAGAGAAAAAGCCATAGGCCGGTGAAAATCAGGCAGTCAGTGGAGGATTCTGTTAGCACTAGAAGTCACCCTCAGATTGCATAGAAGATAATCCCAATACCCATCTGTTTATACAGTAAATGTAAATGAGTTTTAAGAGGCCAAATGGAGAAGACTCAAGGAAAATAACATTCTAACTCAGAAATTTGGAGTAAAGGGGCCATGCACATAGACCAGATATTGAGGGAGAGGTGTGGAAGAATCCCTGTCATAGCCTACTAGCACACTCTCGTCGTGGCTCGAATTGTAGGTTAACAATTACTTAGTTCGATAGGTCCACGATGTCGTGAGGGAAGATTGAGACAGTCGCTCATACAGATTATAAGGGACACACAATAAGGCGGGGTACTTATTCCTTAGAGGCCCTTAGTCTCTCACCAGGTCACCTAAATGGAGTGTTGACTCCAAGGGTTGGAAAAATACCAAAACCAGACAAAGGCGAGTGGCACACTTGGAGCACAGAGTGCATCTTGAAGGACACGTCGTGGATATAAAACTTGAGTCAAAGAATTTAGGTGGCCTAGAATGCCTTGAGCGAATAATTAAAACTTGTAAAATATTTGAGCATTGATGGCTTTAATTAATTAATTAAGGATTGAAATTATTAATTGTGAACCCCAAATGAAACTCTAATCCTATTAAAAAATTAAAAAACCTAAATTGGTAAGAGGAATAAAACTAAATTATTAAGTAAATCAAAATAGGAATGAGGTAAATCAATTTAAGAAATTAAGAAAAATGAAATAAACCTAAAGATTGATTTAATATACATATGTGCAAGAAAATACCAAACTGGAATTTAAGATAAGAAAGGAACACAACTTAAGGAAGGTGTACGCATAGAAAGGTATCTAGAGTCTAGTTAACACTAGTCTAACTATAAGAAGATTCATATTTTAACTCAACTCAAATTTAGAAAGGTGTCAGTGATTAAATGAGAATATAGGGAATAAAGAGACAACTGAGAGAGAATTAAGGAGCGCTTTTAGGAAGGGTGAGAGAATTTGAATTTGAATTAAATTATAATATGTAATTACTTGTGCATCTTGGGGGAGAGGGTGACAAGTGTGAGAGGGAAATAATTCTCAATTAATTAATTAAAAAACGAATTAATTGTGCAAGTAGGGAGTTTTCATTAAGGAAACTCCTATAAAGAAAATGGAAAAGAGGGGAAATGGATCACACGCTGGTTATGGGTAAAGTTATGCTGCAAAATTTTTGACTAGTTTTACTTGTGAGAGTTGGCATAACAATCTTGAGAGAGAGTGGTGGCTCTACCTTGCGAGGAAAGCTAGGAGATATAGTGATTTATGGTTTTGTGTGTGTGACCCCTTTACATCTCGGGGGCTAAGGGAGAAGAAGAGTACTCTTAGCGTTGGCTGAGAAGTATCAGTGAAGTCTCAACGATTAGCAAGCGAGAGGTCTAAAGGAACGTCAATTGTGAAGATCATCTCCAGGTCCATTTTCATCATCAGTTACAATATTTTATTTAATTCATAATTGCATTGGGTTTAAATTGTATAATCAAGGTTTTCTTTTTTCTATTTGCGCACACTGTGTGAATTTGAAGATCAACAACGCCAATAATCTCCTTGGATACCTTACTGTAACGGTTTTAGTTGGTTTATAATATATGGATGTCAAATTCTATACTAAGGCTATTGATCTGGATGCTCCTGTCTAGACATTAATCCAGAATTTATATATTGTGTTAACATTGCGCAGAGAACTTAAAAGATCATACACTCTTCCCTGAAACTGTATTGTTATGAATAGATTGGTGCTTACAGTAATATTCTATCTACTTGGAATTTATAGTAGATGGAAAGTCTATGAACATTGTGACGATATTTTTAAATTGAAGTTGGAATTTGATTAATTGTCCAGCTAATCGCAGCACATATCCTAATCACATTACAAAAAAATCAATTCAACATACATTCATGAAGAATTTATGCAAGGTTAAACACAATACCTTCTGGAACTTGAGCTAGTTGGAGAAACAAGGTGGTTTGTCACATTTTTTGAAGTTGAGTTGTTCGGTATGGCATGAAAGCAGAAACTATAGTCTACAGGAAAGTTGCCCATGATATGCATCGACTTTTGGGTTTATTTTGGATGGTAAAAACACTTGAAGTTGATGGATGGTTGAGGTGAACTTGATTTGCATTTCGGGGAGTGAATTATTGGGGGCACTAAGGAGGTTCAATCTTCATTCAAGTTTGCAAGTTAACGTGGTCTCTCATTTTCTTCAAGTTAATATAATGGAAAGGAAAAATCCCATTCTTCCTTAGGTTATCTGTCATAGGAACTCCATTCTATGATTGATTCATTGTTCCGAAAATTGGTGAAGCATTCCATGCCAGTTATGGCTTCTTAAGTTCTTAGCTGTGTAGTATTAAGACAACTTTTTGAAGATGTAATACCCTCCCATTAAAACCCTTAACAGGATCATAAATATACTATATACTGAAAACATAATCTTCAGTCCAGGGGAATAGTCACTGTGTTGACAAGTGTTGAAATTAGTGATTCCAGTTATGGCTTCTAGCCACCATGCTTTTCATACAGTTCTGGAAGCTTCAATACCTTCCTGTTGGAGACCTTAATTGGATCTAAAACAAAAATCCAGGAACAAGTTTTGTGACTAGCTTCATTTAATCTTAAGATAAATTGACGACTCCCATCATCCTTGGGTTGGAGGTGGTGGTTACTGTTATTGATTTTTTCTATTTCTTTATCAGTATTGAGCGCCCATTTGGGTAAACCTGTATACCCAATTCTCGCCACAGGTAACTTATTATAACTAAACCATCAGTCTATTTTCGTGAACCTTGTGAACCAGACTTCATGTCTAAACCCAGAATGAAATGTTCGGTAAGAAGAGTAGGTTAGACGTCAACGAAACTGGTCGTGGCATCCTTGCAAGCGGTGGAGTCTCTGAGATTTTCTTCTTGTCTCCTCACCTTCAGGCTAATCACCTGCGGATCCCGAGACCGACAGTTCCAGCCTTTAGACGGTCATCAAAACCCTAAGTTATTACACTGTGGATTCTTCCTGACATCCGTTTGGTGACAGACGGCCTGAAGATTCGGACCTGGCCTTCCGTGCCTACCTTAATTCTTGTTGTCGATTTGCCTAAGCGAGGAGCATGATCGAAACCTCTGTATATAACCATTTGTTATTCGGGAGGCATCTCTGAGAATCCCGAGGTTTTAATAGGGTTAAAATTTATCGAGTTAACCAGCCTTGGATCTCGGGGACGCAACCATTTTTCACTCACTAGAATCACTACTTTAGTTGCAAGGAGCAAAAGTTAAACTCCAGCGTTGTGATAAGGACCATAGGTCTAGGTAAGGGTCAAACAAATGAAGTTTTTATGGTGTCGCTTGCACCTGACATGCTTAGAATTTTTTTCTTACTCCAAGACCAATTTAGAAAGATAGACCATTATTTATGCTTAAGAGGAATCAATGATGATAGAACAAGCAAGGGTAATTTTTAAAGGGCACATATTACACAATATTTACTATATCATGATGTTATGGTCATTGAAGATCATATACATAGTGTGAAGATGTAATAACTCCTTCCAAGGTATAAATGGATCAAGATGGTCAACCTTGAATCATCATTGCATTTATTAAAGTTTAGATATTATAGTATTGTATGGATTAAAACATAAAGGTATCTTCAAAAAGGGGCTCATTATCTACTTTTAGTTATCATAATAGTGAGAAGATTTAGTTATTTATTTTTTCTTATATAAGTGATTTGAGATTTTATATTTTTGTAAAACTATAATACAAAGGTAAAAAATTGGGAGGGGTCCCCGGATATGTCAAAAAGGAAACCGGATCAGGGCTCTTGTAGACGCACTGTCAACAAAAACGAGGGAGCTGGGCTGCCACCCCGAGAAACCAACCCAGTCCTCTTAAGTCAGTTTGCAAAAACATAACTTAACATATTCAGTAACATATAACAGTAAGTAGTGCATAAAAACTGTGGTTGATGCCGCGCTAGTCTAGGATGATTGGCTGGCTTTCGTCTCCTTCCTTATCTGCTGCTTTTTTCTCTTTCTGCTCTACCATGCATGTCCTTCTGATGTTGGCTGGAGTTCTGCGTCGGTCCTCTGGAGTTATGCCCAAATGGTGGACGTAACGGAGATATACGTGAAATTGTCCCACCAGTCGCTCCAGTTTTTCGTTTTGACTCCTCTGATCCTCCACTAGTCCTTTGGCAAGAGTCTCCAAGTTGCTGAGTCGGTTCATGATTTCAGTGAGCTCCTTCTTATGTCCCCTAATCGCTTCCTTGCTGGACTCTTTCCTGTCAACTTTCAGCTTGCCTATCAGCAATTTAGTGTGCTAGGCTTCTTCCACCATTTTTTGGTAGCTTCTTCCACCATTTTTTGGTAGAGGGTCATTCTTGGTTGAGTGGTCCTCGTGTCCTTAATCCCGTCGGCTTCTTGAATGAGTTCCTCCCATTCCTTTCCCTGGCGCTGGTTGTTGACTTCTCTTTCCCATCTGTCTATGACTGCTTTCCCCTTGGGGTCAACCTGCTTGTGGAAGGTTTCCTTGGCCTCTCAGGCCGCCTGTTCCACCTTCTTGATCTTCCGGGCGCTTGTTGGATGAGCCTCCACCTGGGGCCCTCTCTTGCTCTGGGTCTTCTTCCATCTTGTCATCTCTGCTTGTTTGGGGTGGTACTCATCTTGAGTTCGTCCTCCACTTTTTTCCATTCCTTCTTGGTGCTTAGTCTGACCTCTGTAATTTCTTCTCTATAATCTATGGTTTTCTCTGATGATGCTTCCTTTATTGGGTTTCCCCGGCTATTGGCTTCCCCTGGGAATCATTGATCTCCCGTAGAGGTGTCCTTTCAGGTTCTGTCACATTGATTTGGATCGTGTGTTCTTGGGAACCCTGCCGTCATCCCTGCGCCTCTCCCCTGTCTTGCACATTGTATGCCAATCATTTCCTCCTCCCGTACCAGTGTAAAGGTGATGCGTACTCAGCTCTGCCCATGGCCAACCGTTTTGTTCTGTGTACTTTTCCTCCTGCTGGATATCTCTCTTTTGATCCCACGAGCAGTCCCTGTACTCCTTTCTAGTGATAGGGCCGTCGTATAGTATCTCCTCATGTGGTGTGATTTGGGTCTGTATTGGAATTCATGTTGGCATGTTGGCCTTTCGGATACTGATGGGGTCCTACGTGCCTTTCGAGTACTTCTGCACCTCCAATCTTGCTGTGGTCATCCTTCCTTTGGCTGACATCATAGTCCTTTGCCGCTATTTGAGTGCAGTCAGTTCATAATTGACCACTTGGTATGTTACTCCATATTGTGTCCAGTTCTGGTCCTACTCCGTCTGCACCTTCGTTATCTATTCTATCCGCTAGACCATTAGCTAACCTTCATACCCAACACAACTCTACTGTGATCCCCGACTACATGTGCTCCTGAATTCTTTGCAGGGACTACGCCAAGCGCCAATGTTTCTGGATTTTGCCCATTCTGGTACCATTTTGGAGCTTCCTAACTGTGTTGATTACTAGCTTGGAATCTCCTTCCACTATAGTATTGGTTATTGCTTCACGACGTAGAATCTCAAGGCCGGTCTCCAGGGCTCCAAACTCCGTTGCATTGTTAGTTGAGTTCCTCAAACTCCCAGTGTACAACCAAATGATATTTCCTTGATTGTCCCTGATGACTCCTCCCAACCCTGTCCAACCTGGGTTACCTTTCGATGCCCCATCAAAATTCAACTTGAGGGAACCCTCTGGTGGTGGTTTCCAGTTGTGCTCACCTATTTGGAGTTGCGTTGGTTGTCTCACTTGAAAGGGGTTGTCTTCGTCCTTCAGTCGAAAGGCCTCAATAATTCTAAGGTCTTAGGTTGTGAGTTGCACACTGCTCGGTTGGCAGTTGCGACTCTGTACCATTTCTCTTTTCATGGAGATGATGGTTTCCTTGATCTTTTCTATCATCCATTTTTGGTTCTTGAAGATGCACCGATTTCTTTCTTTCCAGATTGCCCAAATTATCATTCCGGGAATGAGGATCCAACTGAGATTCACCTCTTCATTGTTGTTGTAGTTCTCTTTCCAAGTATTGATGGTTGCAGATATATTCCCTCTGATTCTGTTAGATTGTCGGAAGATGCTTGCTGCCCAGTCCCAAACTTCTGCTATGAGGGTACATTCATCCAGTAGATGGTTCGTTGTTTCCTCTTTATATTCACATAGGGGACATCTGGAGGGTCCTATGAAACTGCGCTTCCTAAGGTTTTCCCAAGTTAAGATTCGATTGTGGAGTATTAGCCACTGGAAGATTTTTATTTTTGGCCACTGTGGGCTGTTCCAGAGCTTAACCCATTGTTGCATTGGGTCTTCTTGGTCCTGGTTCATAATGTAGTGGTGTACTTCTTTGAGTTTGAATTCCCCGCCATCCTTGTGCCCCCATCTCAGCTGGTCCATTCCTTCCGCAACTACTATTTTTCGTTTCCCCAGTTAATCCTCCACTTCTTGTATTGTTGTTGTGGTTTGGTCTCTATTTTGTGGGGTGAGAGTATTCTAGATTCTCCATTTGTTGCGATCTGTCTCTTGCTTCCAGTATTGGTAGACTCTGGTTTTTCCTTGCACAAGCATCTCCTGTTGGATTTCCTCCCTTCCGGGTTTTTCCAATCTAGGTTCCTGTTGCCAGGTGTCCTCCCAGAATCTTGCAGTTCTTCCATTTCTGACTTCCCAAAAGATGTGTGATTGAATCCAAGCCTTATTGCACCATGCTAGGTTCCAGATATCAGACCCTGCCTTGGTGCCTCTAAAATGGATTTTGTCCTGATCGCTTATGTTCGGGGCATATTTTTCATTCCAAAGGTTTACCCAGGGCGTCATGGTTTCTTTGACCCAACGCCACCAGAGTTTCACCCCATAGGCGTCATTGGTCACTTGCGGGTCATGTAGCCTCAGGCCTCCGTTGTGTTTTGGTTTACAAATACTCTCCCAAGCCACCAGTGCCCATTTTTTATCTATGTCTGCTCCTCGCCAGAGGAAATATCTTTGTATTGTCCTTATTCTTTGTAGTATCCCCTCGGGGGTTGGGAATACTGACATCATAAAGGTTGGAATAGCTTGCAACATTGACTTGGTTAAGATGAGTCTTCCAGCTAGGTTGAGGGATCTATATGTCCATTTTTTGACCCGATCTTGTAGCCTGTTGATTACTCCTTCCCAAGTGGACATTTTGTAAGCTTTATCTGTTAATGGGATCCCCAGGTACTTGGTTGGAAGTGTTTCACGTTCAAATCCCAGAAGTTTGGCTAGATTTCTCTGGATGGAAGGGTTGGTATTAATGAAAAAGATCATAGAATTTGACTGGTTTATCTCATCTCCCGAAGCTTCCCCAAACTCATCTAGGATTCGTTTGTAATATTTCACTTCTTGACCGTGGGTATGCCATGTAGTGTGGTGTCATCCACAAATTGTTGGTGTGTGGAGGTAGGACAGGTCGCAAAGGGTTTGATCCTAGTTATTTCCCTTGTTGCGGTTGCACTCTTTATGCTTCAGATGAGACCTTCCATCATTAGAATGAAAAGGAAGGGGGACAAAGGGTCTCCTTGTTTGATGCCTCTAGTGGGCTAGAACGGTTTGGCAGGGGCTTCATTGACCAGGAGCGAGTGGCTTGTAGTTGAAACTATACTGACTATCCAATTGATCCAGTGTTGGGTGAACCCAAAGGCTTCCAGGGTCTTGACCATATACTGCCAACTAATTTTATCATAAGCTTTAGCTAGGTCCAGTTGTATTATCATTCCACCTTGTTCCTAAAGCTTCAGGGCATGGATGAGTTCGTGGGCATGGATGATATTGTCCATTATTTGTCTTCCTTCCATGAAACCAACTTGTTCTTGTGAAACCAGTGTGGGTAGGAGGGGTTTTAGCCAATTTTCTATGACTTTGTAGATTAACTTGTACACCACATTGCATAGTGCTATCGGTCGGTATCTGTCCGAGGTTTTGGCTTCATTTTCTTTTGTGATGAGTGTAATCATTGTGGAATTTAGCACTTTGAGAATAGAGGTTGTCCTTCTAGATTATTCCCAGCAGGCTCTGAAGAACTCCACCGTGAATCCATCCGGGCCTGGAGATTTCCCATTGAGCATTTCCTGGAGTGCTTGGTCGATTTCCTCCTCAACTATGGGTTTGTTCAAATTGTTATTTTGTTCTTCAGTGACCAGTTGCGGGATATGCTATGTTATCCTTTGTATGGCTGTTGTTCTATCTTGGTTTGGTTCTTGGGCTATCCCCTGGAAATGGTTTACTAGAGCTATTTGTATGTCTTTATGTGACTCTCTCTCTATTCCATCCTGATCCCTGATATTCAGGATTTTGTTGTGGGCTCTTATGGCCATCATTGTTCTATGAAAAAATTTGGTGTTCCATTCCCCTTCCTTTAGCCATCTGATCCAGGACTTTTTTCGCCAGAGGGTTTCTTCTTGCTGACATCATTTCTCCCACTCCCGAGTCAGCTAGAGTTCTTCCCTTTTCCATTCCTCCGTGTAGTCCTCCAAAATGCAGGTTTCCTGGAGTATTTTCATTTTTCCTTCTATATTGTTCTTTTCTTGGTTTATATTCCCGAAGGTGTCCTTGTTCCACTCCTTGATCCTATGTTTGATGTGTTCGAGTTTTTTATATAGTTTGAACATCCTTGTCCCTTTCTCTGGTTTCTCCTCCCTCCACCATTGTTTTATTCTTTCTTGGAAGATCGGGTGTTCCAGCTAGAATTTCTCAAATCTGAAGGGCCTATTTTTTGTTGTGGTTTGGAATCCTGCTTCCAGTTGTACCAGCCATTGATCTGATCCTCCCCAGGGTAGGATATTGCAATCTAAGGTCATCCCTTGCATTATGATTGACTCTTACACCATGAATCTGTCAAGTCTTGTTTCTACCTGATGTTGATTCATCCGTTTATTATTCTAGGTAAACTCGTCGTTATTAGTTTTCAAATCTACCATATTCGCTATGTTGATGAAGTTGGAGAAGTCCTCCGCATCTCTATCCAGTCGTCTTATCGCTCCTTTTTTATCCGCCAGTGACATGATGATGTTGAATTCCCTTGCTAGGATCCATTGGAGGTTGTTTGATCTGGTATTAACCTCTTCTAGGTCTTTGATCATTCCTTTCCTTTCCTCTGTTGCTTGGGGTCCATACACATTAGTGCATATAAACTCCTCTACGTTCCCGATGATTTGTATGCATGTCGTGAGAGTGTGCATGGTTGCTTCAGTTGCTATTAGGCTGAGTACTTGAGGGTTCCACATGGTCAGGATTCCCCCTGCCATTTGTTGGCCTCCAGTGGCCATCATTTTGTACTTGCGCCAGTGTTGCTGACTGATGGTTTCCATTCTGTCTGTATTACACTTTGTTTCTTGAATAAAACAGAGATCCGGTTGTTCCTGCCTTAGTCTATTTCTAAGGATTCATTGTTTTCTTGGGTTGTTTAGGCCTCTTATATTCGAGGTTATGACCTTCATTTTAAACATGCATGGGGGAGTTAGGGAAAAGTTTCTTGATCTTACTCGAGTTTATCAACAACGCTCTGAGCTCTTGAAATGCTACACTATTTGATTTTCTGCCTTTTTTCCTCCGCGTCTGCTTGGGTGATAGTTGTGGTTGTCCCTCGCTTGCTTTAACTCCTAGGTGTCCAGTCTCCCCGTAAGTACACTTTTGGCCACGAGCTTTGGATTCCTCCCTTTGTAGGAACATGTACCGGATGTGGTCTAGTTGCTCTATTGGTACATTCTCTACACCCTATTTTTTCCCCCTTTCCACAAGGTCTCTGAGATCAGGATCTTCTGTGCCTACTTCGCTTGGGGTCATTTCTGCATCTCCCTCGACTTCTTGCATGGGGGTGTTGTCGTCTTTGATTTCTCCCTTCGTTGGGGTTGCACAACTTCCTTTTCATTTCTGAGTGCTTGGTCGGTCATTGGGCTCATTTGCCTTTTTTCCTCTGACTTCCTGAACTGTTTCCTTATCTTGATCACCTTTTTCTTCTTTGGTAGATCCCTCATGTCCTTTTGTTTTGTTTTGGGCCTCCAGGTTGATCCCTGCTGGGGATTTTCCTTGCTTCTTGTTTGCTCTACTCTTGAGGTTTGGTTTTACAAAACCTTCCTCATCCGGCTCTTGTTTTGGGTTTTCCATTTCTTGCTTTTTATTAAGAGGGCATTCCCTGATCAGGTGACCATGTTCATGACATCTTTGGAATCTGAAAGGGATCTGTTCGTAATCGATGTTTTGCATCCATTCCTCGTCTCTGAATTCAAGGTTGATGGCTTCTGGAAGTTCTCCTGACACATCCATCTCTATACATATTCTTGTGTAAGATGTATATCTCCCTCTCAAGGTGGCTTTGGCTGTCTTTATGTATTTCCCTAGTTTTTTTCCTATAGCTTCGAAAGTTGAGGGTAACCAGTAGTCTAAAGGTAGGGAGTAGAGTCTCAGCCAGATCGGTACCTTTTTGAAGGTTTCTTTTTTGGGGGAGAAATTTTCCTTCCAAGGTTGCATGTATAGTCCTACTGATGCATGGAAGTACGACCCTCCTTCAAAGATTCTATCCCTATCCTCCAGGTTTATGAAAATGACTGTGAAGAAACCTTTTGATCCCAGATAAAGTTCCACTTCTCCATTTGGCTTCCAGTGGTATTTAATCTAGGTGCACAACGTTCTCTCTGTTGGCCACAAGCCCATAAACTTGCAGATTAGTGCATGCACTTTCATATGATCTCTGTAAAGTTGCGTCTGCGAATCTACCAGTACCACCTTTGGTATCATTGTTGTTTTGGGTTTGCATGGGTTGCGATCTTCTGTCGGATTGGTCTTCTGTGTGTCTGGCATTTCGCTTTGGGTTTACTTGGCTTCCTCTTCCATGCTCTCTTTTGTGCCCTGGTTCCTTTCTGGACTTGTCCCTGGGTTTGATCCCGAGGTGCCTGTCATTGGTTCTTTGAAAAATACACCCCTTGGCCTCTTCCCTATGTCTACCACTACTTGTTTGTATGAGGGGGTACCCTTGCCCCCCCCTCTGGTGCTCATGTCATGATCTGCTGAGGTCGCTACTGTCTAAACCCTAGCTTGTTGTTGCTCCTCGCAACGAATTTTGTTTTTGGTCTGCTACCATGGTTACAATGAGTTTGAGAAGATTTAGTTATAAATAAATGAACTTTTGTTATTTAATTATTGATTATAATAATTATATGGATGAGTGAAAATATCTAGCTATGACTTATACTGATTAGAATTGTAGGAATCTTAAGATTAAGTTGGTAAGTTTAGTCAATCTAATTATATTATTGTCATTTCTCTCGAATTGAAATGTTTGTAACATGGGTAGAATTGCTTATAATGCAGTTTGCAATGGAAAAAATAATGCCAATGATGAACGATTGAATTATAGGCTGCAAAAGTGTCCTTATTATATGAGAATTATATTTTGGGTTATAAATTTTACCTATGAGGATTACATTTCAAGTGGAAGTTTATTGATCTACTTTTTTCGTCATTCCTATCTAGATGGAGTTACTGATAAGTGACCATCCTATTGAATTGTTCTATTCTTGAGCATGAGTTTTATTCTAGTTTATTGATATTGAGTTCTAGGATTGATTGATATACTAGGATTGGATAAGGGAACTAGATACCTCCTTGTTCCTCAGAACAGTCACCAGCCATGAGACCTTAAGTGGTCAAAATCAATTGGATGAATCTGTGACTTGAGAGTTTCTTATGTGTCCTGGAGGTCCTAACCATGCAGGATAGGTTGGGCAGATATTTATTGTATATTTAGTGACATGGTTGATCGTTCTTTGTTTTTGCTTCAGTTGATTGTGATGTGTTGAATTGCGTCGATATTTATGTTTATGTGTTGATCATGTGTCTCCTTTAATTATGATGATGTATTGATTATGTGAAGCTATTGATATGTTAACACTTGATTAGGTGTCATTATTAGTTATGATGATGTGTCACTTGAAATACCATTAATTATGTTGTGACGATTCTAATATGTAGAAAAAAAATAATATTAACCTGTTGTACATTGTTTTTCGTTGTCGTAACGGAGGGGTCATTACACGATTCCAGAACAAAGAAGGAATGTTTTCCAAGAAAAACAACGAGTTTTGAAAATGTCAACAACCAACAAAGATAGAGGGTTCCTAGAGAGCCAACTCTAAATGCAGTAATACTTGATGAGCCATACAATGAGAAAATGGTCGAACCAGAAAATGATTATATGCCGTAAGAAGTTTTTGAATATGTACAGATGGATGGATGTGAGACATCCATGTATATATTTGAAGAATATGAAAATGATCCTATCTCGCAAGAAAATGTTGTCCAAACACAGGCACTTGTAAATAAGTCCACGAATAAAGACAATTCTTAAAAAGACAAAGAGAAAGATAATGAGAAAGATAAGTAGAATGAGAGTGATAAAAGTAAAGTGACCAACACAGAAGTAAAAAAGAAACAAAATACACTCAATCCCCTTCAGATGATATATAATGTTGTTGATGATCTAAGCAAGTTAAGAATTACTTTGCCTTTTACAAAAGTAGTAAAAATTCCTCAACAAAGGGAAAATAATTCTAAATTTGTTAGATGAGCCAACTAGGAGAATTGAAGGAGTAATTTCAAACCCAAAGCAGAGTTAGAATACATCAGTGATGAAGTTAAGAGGAAAAGTTACACCTTTTTACATTTCAATAGAGAATCATGTTGTTGTGCTCCGCATTTGTCACATAGATTCTGGCGCGAAAAACGACATCATTCCTTTCGCAGTGATGGAGGAACTTGGCATGAGTTGCACCAAGTACTATGAAACAAGAGAAATCATCTACACAATTGATTCCAGGAGGGTATCAGCCTATGGAGAAATTAAGGATTTTTATGCCTGGATTATAGTCGCTACCCATATCATCACAATTTTTACTATTGTGGTAGTGGATCTTCCTCAAGCATACAGATTTGTCCTTGGAAGAGATTGGTATTCCATGATTGGTGGTTATATAATGAATAATGGAAGTTGTATGATGTTACCCGAAAAATATAGAGCAATGATAAAGGTGCCTTGTGAATCCAGGAGATCGTTCTATTTCAAAAAGAAGGATAACGAACTGATGGAATATTATATATATGCTAGTATTGGGAACTATGACATCTTGGATATGGAGCAAATCGAGGACATAAAGAGTGAGGATAATTACTTTGATAGATATTGGAGAATTTCGTTTGATGGAGCTTGTTCAAGATCAGGGAGTGGAGTTCGTATTTTACTCGAAGTCCCCGAGAATATCGTATACCCACATGCCATCAAACTTGAGTTCCCTTGTACAAATAATGAAGTAGAGTATGAATCCTTAATTCAAGGAATGATCCTGGTAGAGATGAATATTGAACATTTGATTGTGACTGGGGATTCAGAGTTGGTAATAAATCAGATCACTCAGAGGTATAAGATTAAAGAAGAAAGGCTCAAATTGTATTTCCAAAGAGTGAATGAATTAATGGAGGCCTTTAGTTCCTTCAATATATATTTTATTCCAAGGGATAAAAATAAAAAATAATATTCTTTAGCGTTGGCCTCTTCATTTTCAAATCCAGATGACATTCAAAGTGAGACATATTTTAAATTTTTTCGACCCTCAGTTCCAGATAGACAAGATTATCTCCAAGTGTTTGAAAATGATGAGGACTTAAAAATATCTTCTAGCAAATGAAAATGATGATGAATATGATAATATTGCTCCTATTCCAAAAAGAGATGATCATACAGAAATTCTCACAGAAGAAGTATTAGTGTAGAAAGTGAAAGAAATGAAGAAAGTCAATGTTGGGACTGATAGTGCCCCAAAGTACATAAAATTGGGAGTTGATTGTACATATGAAGAACTTGATCAATATATATCCATTTTCAAAGAATATTTTGATTTTTTTTGTCGGAGTTATGATGACCTAAAAGACTATGATAAATCAATATTTCATCATATTATTCCATTAAGATAAGGAGAAAATCCCTTTAAGAAGAAAATAAGAATGATGAATCCCAAGTTAAAATCGTTGGTGAAGATCAAGTTGGAAAAATTGAAGAAATATGGAATAATATATCCCATCAGACATTCTGACTAGATTTCAAACCCAATGGTTGTGAGGAAAAAGACCTGGGAGATTCAAATGTGTGTGGATTTTATAGATCTCAATAAATGAAGTGTAAAAGACAATTATTTGTTTCCTAACATAGAATTTATTCTTCAACAAGTTAATGGGTCTGCTTATATGCCCATGTTAGATGGATTTTCTGGATACAATCAAGTTTTAGTTGCAGAGGAAGACATGCCTAAGATGGCTTTCATAACACCCTGGGAGACGAATGTGTATGCTCGGATTCCATTTGGTTTGAAAAATGTTGGTGCTACTTTCCAAAGTGATATGGACCGCGCATTTAAAGGTTTGATAGGAAAATTCATGACGAATTACCAGGATGATCTAACGGTCCATTCAAAGGAAAGAAGTGAACATATCCATCATCTGAGGAAATTTTTTGAAAGATGTAGATCATATGGGGTTTCTTTGAATCAAAATAAATTTTTGTTTGTTGTAGCTGAAGGCAAGTTGTTGGGGCATATTTTCTGTAAAGATGGAATTTATGTTGATCTAGAGAGGTTTAGGGCTATTGATGAACTCAATCCTTCATCTTCTAAGAAGGGAGTCCAGTAATTTTTTGGAAAGATAAATTTTGTGCAGAGGTTTGTTCTTGATTATGAGAGCATAGTAAAACCGATTAATCTATTGTTAAAGAAAGACCAAAGGTTAAAATGGACTTTAGATACACATGGAGCCTTTAATAACATCAAAAAGGAAATTACTACAACACTGATGCTCATCAGTCTATATTTTCAAAGAGACTTTATCATGTATTCTTTTTCTACAAAAAGTGTTGTGGAATTAGTCCTTACTCAAAGAAATGTTAAGGGTGAAGAGTTATCAATCAACTTTATGAGTAAAACCCTCCATGACTAGGAATTAAGATACTCAGAGTTGGAGAAGCAAGCCTTGTCTCTCATGAAAGTAGTAACACATTTTCAGACCTATATTTTGAATTCTCATGTCATAGAATATGTTCCATCTTCTCAAGTAAATATGCTTTTGAACCAACAACTAAGAGAAGGGAAATGGGTGAATTGGCTAGCAAAAATTCAGGAGTATGGCATTGAAAGAAAGCCGTTGAAAGCATTCAAAGGGAAATGATTATGCAAACTCATTGCGAATAGTGATTCCCTGAATGGAGTGATTTGGGTTTCAATTGGAAGCCTATATCTAGCTTGGAGTGGTATAACAACATTGTATTCTATTTAAAATATGGTCAATTTCCCATCACCATGAATACAAAGGAAAGAAGATATTTAAAGATGAAATCAAGTGAGTATGTTCTGATTTATGAAATATTGTTCAGAAGACATTATGGTGGCATGTTATTGAGATGTGTACTAGATGAAAGGAAAGCTCAAGAACTGATACAATAATTTCATGAAGGCATATGTTGAGGACATTTTTCACCTACTGCTACAACACATAAAATAATAAGAGCCAAATATTATTGGTCATCAGTTTTCAAGGATTCATATGTGATGGTGAGAATATACATTCCATGTCAACAATTCTCAAGAAAGATGAAGAGGTCCGTAATGCCTTTGCAACCCATATCAATAGAAAAACCATTCACACAATGGGGGTTAGATTTCATTGGCCCAATAAATCCAAAATCAATTAATGGGAACATATATATTCTTACTACTATAGACTATTTCATGAAATGGCAGGAAACAACAACATTGAAAAAGGCCAATTTTGACAAATTGATTAAATTCCTAAAGGATAATATCTTGTCGAGATTTGGTGTTCCAGAGAAACTCATTATGGACAATGGATCAATTTTCATTGGATCAAAGTTCACAAAATTTTGTGGAGAATATGGAATTATGATGAGACAATAATAAAATTATTATCCTCAAGGGAATAGCCTTGTCGAGTCTACAAATAAGACACTAATTCAAATCCTAAAGAAGACGATTGATCAAAATCATAAAAAATAGCACTTGAAGTTGACAAACACTTTATGGGAAAGAAAAATGAATCTGAAAGATAGCATTGGGATGTCTCCTTATATGTTGGTTTATGGAAAGGAAGTGAATATGTCGATCAACCTTGAATTGAATGCTTTGACTTATGTGACCAATCTGGAGGATGTTGAAGATACTAGCCCTCTACAGAAGAGATTGAATCAATTGTTGATATTAGAAGAAAAAATAATTGAGGATTTGAAGAAAATATCACAAAGGCAACATAATGTTAAGAAATATTTTGATCAAAGTGCAACAATCAAGAAATTTCAAAAGGGCGAATTGGTTTTGTTCTGGAACAAAGAAAAAGAAAATCCATCAATGTGTACAAAATTCGAGGAACTCTGGATTGGGCCTTACCTCATTGAGAAAATTATGGGTTTCAACTCATACATGGTTAAATATATGAAAGGAAAGATGTTGATGTTTCCTGTCAACAAGAAACAATTGAAAATTTTCTTCGCTTGAGACACACTCTTTTCTTTGTACATAGTTATTTTATTTTATTTTTTACATTCTCATTGCTTCAAATCCATTTCCCAAAGGATAAAACATCTGGTCATGATATTCTGGATTCTTGACAACCCGCAGGGGGTTATCATCCCATAGTTGGAGCCAGTTGTTGAACCCATTTTGTTTTTCCCCTTTCTTTCTATTGTCCCTTTTTTCTTTTCTTACCTCTTATTTTCCCCTTCTATAATTCACCTTCCTGAATCTCCCATATTCCCCTTTTTCTCTTTTCTTTGTTGTATCAATATTACCACACTTAGTCGTATTTACCTTGTTCACAAAATTTTGGACTTTCGAACTTGTATTATGTTACCTTTAACTATATATCGGTCCACCTCAACACTTAGTTTATTTTTGTATTTTGGACTTTCACACTTGCAGACTCATGGACTTACATGTTATTCTTCCACTTCTCTCACAATCCGTCTCACGTATCTCAACACTTAGCCATTTCATATATTCATAATTTCAAACTCGCAAAATTTCCTTTCCATTCTAATCGCTCACCCCAACTCTCTGCTATCACATGTCCCTTCTTTCACTTTTCTCGAGTAACATTTAATGTTATCTTTATGGACTTAACTACTAAATTTATTTCTAAAATGACCATTAATTAATGGTGTTTATATCAAGGAAAGTAGCATTTATTTCGAGTTAATGCTTTCTTCGAAATAAATCTAACTTAAAATCATTTTATTGTGCAAAGTAATATTACAAGAAAATTTCGCTAGCTCTGTGAAGTTAGTCATGGAAAAACAACAGTTTTGTGGAGATACCTTGAACCTCTTCAACAAAGAAGACTAGAACTACCATTGGTCTCGGTCATACTGGTACTATTCAAATATGTTGAGTAAAGAAAAAAACAAGGTGTGGAATTCATGGATAGTTCTTGCAGGTTGCATCCCAGAAGTCTTTGAATGCAAGGCTATCATCGCCTGGTGCATCGACAATTTTATCTAGAACATGAGGGCCATCACATTGCATAGAAGTTCTCTTGTTTCTTTGGATCCTTCAATATTTAGGGATATGTTGAAATTGTTAGAGCCAAACCTAGTTTACAAAGGGGAGGAAGCCAAGAATTTTCTAAAAATTAAAAATAATGGAATCAAACTTCTTCAATAATATTTACATGACCCTGCATGAATGCCAAAATATATATCCAGGATTCAAGTAATTTCTTTGAAAAATCATTATAAGGAAATTTTCTAGTTATTTACTTGAATTGTTGGCCAAGACTCTACAAAAACCATTCCTTGATTGGCATTGTATATATTGCATTTCACAGTTCACGAAAATGAAATCTTCAATTGGGTGAAGATTATTTCAACTGGGATTACTGCATAATTGACAAATTTCAAGACTGAGAAGAAATTTTAAATTTCAACTTATTTGGTATTTTCTATCGCCTATTGCCATACTTTTGAGGGTTTAAATATTTCCAGAAGGGTGAAAGTAAAGGTGGACCCTGTGACCATGTTGTATCAAGCTTTATGGAGCTAGAAGGTTGTCCACCATTTCTATGAAGTATACAATGATATTGTGTCTAAATTCAAGAAGTTATTATTCATGGAAGATACTTCCTAACTCTCATTGGAAGTCTCAGCTATTCTGAAAGGGAAAGGAATTCTTGAAAAAATGGAGGATTACAATATCATCACGGTTTTTTTTTCTAAAGAAAAAACCCATTTTTCTTCCATATTATGTATCTAGTAAATTGCTTATTATTGAAATAGCTAGACAATACTAATTATGGCTTCACACCTTTTCTGAGAAAAGAAAAAAAAAACAATTCATACCTCTTCCGTGGAAAGTTGGTGAAATTATTCTCAAAGGAATTTCCAAGATTGAAGAGTATGTTTCCTATTTGAACCATTCCAACTTGAGATATGCAAAGGAAATCAAGGTTTTTTACCCTAGTCGTCTTTTTTACAATCATTTGATTTCAGTTAGGCTCAACCCTACACTCATAAACACAGTTGTAAGTAGATAAGAGGAGAATGATATCCATAACCCTAATAATCAATAAGCTAATATAGACTCCGTTGATATAGAAATTGTTAGAAGTACTATAGAACATCGCAAGGAAAGAGGTAATCCTTTAAATGAGAATAATGTTCAGTCACCTATTGTTTCTTGAAGAAGTGTTCTACCCAAGATAAACCCTCATCCCAAGACATCACAACAAAGAAAAATAAAGAGTAATAATTTAGGGGATGATGAAGAAATAAACTATCCTCAGGGGAAATTGAAGAACTCCCACAAGTTAAAAATTAAAATAAAAATGACTAATTCACAGCAAGAGGGAGGAGAAACACATGCACCAGAAAATGATTTATTATTGGATAATATGGACTTGGACGCGGATATCGAAAATATCACTTTCCCATATGGATATAAAAAATGTACAACATATTTTTGCACTCATGGTCCAGGAGGAGATATTTTCTGATGAAGAGGCTTTTTTTGTACAAAATGCCTCTTTTGACAGAGAATCTAAGAAATTGGTCTTTGAAAGAACTACCAAGAGTAAAAGTGGGAAGTTGTGGTCCACTATTGATACACGAAACAAGTTTCCTTCTAGATTGTCGTCGATTCATAAAGTTACAGTGGATGCACTAGATGTTTCAATTGCCAATATGGAGGAAGAAAATGCTCGGTTGAAAGATAAGATTAAATAATTGGAAGCAACTCTCATGAATCCACCTATTCTGGCTTCCCTCGTTGCTATGATTCGACCCAGGATAAATTTGCAAGAAACCCTAGACTCAAGTGCTAGAGTCTAGGGAATTTCAAATTTGATTATTGCCACTCGACATTTTGCCGAAGATAATATTAAGAAAATGATGTAATTGATTTTAGAGTTATGGGATATGGAAAAAATATTTTCCTATCTCGGCTTGAGATTTGAAAACACCAAGGAATATTTGAATACAGATTTGAAAAATGATGAAGGTTTTTATACAAATGGAGTTGTGGTGTTTGTAATAAAGGTTTCAACAATGACATATTTGATGAGAAACAAAGAAAATTTATCTTCCCCAAGCCACATCAAACAAATAAAGGCCTACTATATTGAAAGAATAAATGTATTGAAGGAATTGTCAACTCAATTGATTTATTTTTCAAGAAGGAAGACATAAGCATACTAAAAAAATCTTGATTTAGATATCACTAGAACCACTATCGAAGTCTCAGACCCTAAGTATATCTCAACTTCAATGCTCATGACTCGAAAACAATTCAAAGGACAAGTTGAAGAATTAAAAAGGGCATCAGCTGAAAAGTTTGATACTATGATTGAATTCACACATGATGATATTGACTACTGGCTTGTTGAGTATACCAATAAAAATGAAGATATTGAGAATACTTTGGAAAAATTATCTATTGATATTAGAGAAATATAAAAGGAGTTTTTTAATATTAAAGTAAAATAATAAGTGATCGTTTCCCCGTTAAGATATTATATTCAAGAATGGTTAAACAACTCAATTGCCAAAATTTACGAAATACCAACAGAAGCAGTTACAATCAGAATTCAAACTACAACAAGACAGGGTACAAAATAAACAACAAAAAGAAAATGAAAATAGAGATTCCATAATATTAAGTCCATGTTGATCACACACTTCTTCCCTTATCAGTTTTTCATTTAGTTATTCTTCTTCTTTAACTAGAAAAGTATAATTGAATCCTGATAATATTATTTTTGTCTTCTTTCCAGATTTTGTTGTTCGACATACACCCCACATTCCTCTTTCTACTTCATACCTTCTTGTACATGTTTTCTTGATGGTATGAGAGAGCACAAATCCCAGTCCATTGGAAAAATTCTTTTAATTTCAATGTATTGCAAAAGACATTATTATTTTGAAAAATCCTAGAGAACTAATTCGGGATCAATTTTTAATGTATTTTATAACTCCGAGTCTTGAGTATAAAGTATTTGAAATTGGTCTATCATGATAATATTCTTTTGAGATATATAAGTATTAATTTATAATAGTTCTCTCATGAGAATGGACCATCTTATTTTATTTTGAATGTGATTAGAATCTTTATTTCTGCTATGATGGATGTGAGGACATTTTTATTTTTCTGTAATGTGTGATGTGTGATATTCTTGGTCCACTTCTCAGGAATCATCTTTTATAAATGCTCTTTTAATTTTCATCATTTTGATTTTTCTTGACCATTAAATATTGGACTATATTATGGTCCCATATTATTCTTGATTTGAAAATTACAAAGAATATCATAAGCCAAAGAGGAGTACCACCTCTTTAAAAATGCAAGAGGATTCTGTTGGAAATATTGTCATTGATGTCAACAATCAAAGTGATGATGACAAAACAATGTGCAAAGATCAAACGAAGTGAAAATGTCATATAGTGTGCAAGAGATCGATAGCGCAAGATCAAGAGGAGGAGCGAAAAGGAGAAGCAAATAGTATCGAAGATCAAAGCTCAAAAGGGGGAATTCGTGATTATTGTTGATCACAATAGGATCAACAATACTCCTATGAATAAAGATCAGGAGGGATAGAAGCTTGAAAGAGCTTAGAGGAAGGATGAGGGTCGAGTTAAGCTCACAAGGGTTGGCGTCGAGTTCAGAGCAAGGAGCCATCAATAATATCGATGGACGATAGAGATCGCTCAAAAGGACTGGAACTAATTTCCATAGGTCGTTTGATCTAGAATAACTGTCAGGAGGATAAGCGTCGATGTCCATTCCTTTCGTGGGAAGGAAATTGCGATAACAATCCTGGCCGTTGGAGCCATAGGACACGTGGTGAAATATTAGAGCACGAAGGGCTGTTGAGAAAGTGGTTTCAAGCAAACTGCCTTTTGCTCTGATACAATTTTAAGGGCACCACACATCCACTATTAAAACCATAATGGTTTTCCCCGATATGTCCTCGCAAAATTAAGTTTCATGCTAGTCCATTGCCCGATATGTGCCTCAACCGTCGATTTGGGTTGATCTGACAAGTAAAGAGCCTGAATGTTTGGCGAGTGGTCATAGAGCATGGTCACATCGTTGAGAGTTGGAGGGAGGAGCTAGTGCATCCAATCTCTATTTCGGCGATCATGACATGGAGTATTGAGACCCTTCATCACAAGAATGTCGAAATGCGAAATCACGATAAGATAAGGACCGTTGATTTAGAGGACATAACGAGGACCATTGGATCAGGGCTATGGGTCAGCAAACCACGTCAGCAAGGATACGTGGCACAGTAAAACAATGACAAGTGTCAAGTTGATACATCATTTCAGAGATGTAATGTGAGCCATCCGATCATTTCAGCGAAATCATAATCGAAATTTTTGAACTGTTGGAGGTCATGAAGACTCAATGGGTAAAACACCGAAATCCCGATAGTCGTCCATCTTAGCTGAAGATCGAATCACAATCGATGAAGTTGATAAACATGATTAAGTCATGGTTGTTAGATTAAATAATAAAAGAAGTAATATGAGTCATCCGATCATTTTGGGGATATCGTATTCGAGATTTTTTGGTATGTTGGAAGCAACAAAGTCTTGAAGGACAAATAACCCAAAATCCTGTAAAACACTCATATCAGTGAGTAATTAAATCTTGACCATTTATTTGAAGGAATCACCTCCATAGAATTCGGTTCCTGTCAAAATAACAAAGTTTCAATATCGAGTTTAAAAGATGAAATTGATCCATTTCTGTGATCAATTTAAGAAGAGTCTTCACACTAAAAATAAATAAACAGTAGTTAATGATTATGGTGAAGTTAATTGAAGAGGTGCGATGATCCAAACGAAAGGACATGATGTTTTTAAATCTCACACCAGTTTGAAGATTATATAAACCATAAAGAGTGGGAGAAGAAAGTGTCTCTGTGGTTCACATTAGAAGATAAAAAATAGAAGCAGAGTCCAAGATGAAGAACTATTTGTCCTAAGGTGCCTGTCAATGTTTTATTGAAGATCAAGAACAAAAGAAGACATAGAAACAATTATGCAATCCAGTACTTGATACAAAATACCATACAAACAAAGGTTGCATCAGACAAGTAGTTACAACAATGGTTGTTGAGTCAAATTCAGTGAATTACAGAAGAGAGTGAATTACATTATAAACTAAGGGTGGTTGGTTGGTGCAAAGGTAGGTTGGTACCTGCAAAGGGAGTTGGTGCTTCCTTGTCAGTTGTAGCTAACTAAATAGGGGGTTTTAGCCTGCTACCAGTTGGTGCCAGTAAACCAGGGTGTGGGTGCATCTTGATCAGTTGGTGCTGATAAAAAAAAAGGAAGTACATATTCCTTCTATGTAACATGTAAAACAATTTTTGTAGTTAATAGAAAAGAGTTTGTGGTTTTCCCATTTGGGTTCCACGATAAAATACTATGTTAAAATTCTATTTGCATTAATAAGTGGAAAATTGATATAATTGTTGTGTCACTAATTCACCCCCCCCCTCTCAGTGACAGGATCTGATCCTTTAGATTCATATTCTCGCGAGGTTTTTGTTTCGGTATTGATGGATTAAAATGTCAACAAGAGGCATGAGGATTTGGGAGGGCGGGAGGATTACGAACTCCCCTGGTCCATAAATTGAATTGATTATTCAAGTGATGAATATAAGGTGGGAGTACACGAGTTAGGATCAAAACTAGATAACATACCTTCCAAATTCTGGTGCGATACTTTAAATTATTCTTGATGTTATCTCTAGGTAAATCGTATGGAAAGTGTAATGAAGGAGGAGTGGAAGATCATGGATCCTAGTGGTGATGGTTTTATTAAGTGGTGAAGGAATGGTCACGTGATAAATCCTCTCTGTAGGGTTGATTCAAGGTCCTCGACGATCGAGCCAAGTTTCATTTTCAAGGTATTTGTTCTCAGGATCCTCTGTTGGTTTTCCTGTCTGGACCTATATTTGATTTTTATCTTTGTAGGTTTGGTATCTGTGTGGTTTTTTGGGGATATTGGATCCTTTTTGTTGGGTTCCATTTTCATTGTCGAGTTTTGGCTTGAGTGATGAAAGTTTCAAATCTAAGACTTTTGTAGTCCCCAACCCTAGTTTTTATTTATTGAATGAACTATTGGATCAATTGTGAAATCTAGACTAAGGCTATAACTATTGGTTATAAATTAATTCAATCAAGTTATGATGTGTTTGTCTTCATCATTAAGTGTCTTATATGATGTTGAATAAGCTAATAGATCTATTTTGTGTCTTTCCTATTAGTTTTCTTTTTTATAAATATGTGCTAGGAAAGTAGTTATGCCTCCTCTTATTACCATAATCATTTTCTCTAATTTTTTTTACCTATTTTAACTATATCTTGATGCCTAAGGTTCAGAGGATCATTCTTATGGCTGAAATCATGTCGAAACCCCCTACTAGTTTTTCTCCTTTTTAATTTTCTCCAAACTTAAAACCAAAATCCTTATTCTATTCCATTTATGTAGTAGAAAATTACTCCATATACCCACTTTCTTTGTGATAAATATAGTCTAATATTCATCTTTTAAATAGGTTTCCCTTGAGTGATATAAAATTATACTTTCCTTAGGAAATCACCGAGGGTACCCCCCCATGGTATGAGAACTGGCTTCAAGGGATATAGTGGCACAAGAAGGTGCATCTTTCACATTATGTCCTAGCATTTGGCCCCTCCATGAGAGACACGGGGAAACCTAGGGAACAATAAGACACCTTCAATTAATTCATTAGTATTATTGGATTTTATATATAACAAGGTACTAACAAACTAGAAAGTATCCTTTCATCATTGGTTCCTTATATGATGCTTTAAATATATGAGACTCCCATGTCACCCTATATTTTTCCTCCCTCTGGGTGTTCAAGAAGATAAATATTTGATCCAGTTGGATCTCAGTGGCCAACCACCTTCTCCACTAAATCAACATTTATGAGCCTATGGTTTTGATAAACCATGATATTCACCTTTTTTATGGGGAATGTAATGTAATTCCATATCCATTTGTAATTTAATGTAATTCCATATCCATTTGTAATTTAATGTAATTCCTACAATGTTAATGCACTATATCCCATTATAACTCTACACTTAAGCACACTTAGGATAGAGAAGTACTAGGATGGGTTGTTGGAACAAGGATTGAATGTAAAGAAGAAGAATATATTCGAGAGAAGAGGTGGTGTCGAAAGAAAATGTAGCAATAAAGAACATGTCACTCAATGAGAGAGAACATATATCCCAACATTATTTGATGATCTGATATGATGATAGAATGATGATAAGGATAATTTATCAATGGGTTTCGATCATGGACCAAAACCAATAAACTCGGGTGAAGGCGGTTGCACCCGTTCATAAAATTTTGGATGGAGGATACTTAATTGGACATGGTCAACCAATGGTTTAGTCGTTCGTTGAACCAAAGACTTGGTTGACCTAATCATCTGGAAAGGTGAGGTTTATGATGGAACCACATGTTCCAACATCCCCCGTAAACTCATCTTGGAGGAAAACAATTTCTGCAACATTTCCCCCTGAATTTGTTCTTACTGCAATATTTGATCATAAGATGGTAAAAGCCACTCATGAGGAAGTTTGATCACCATAACAATGTATCAAGGACAAAAGAGTAGTCATCCATTTCAAACTAGTTGAAAAATCCACTGTCAAAATACGATCCTAGTCATTCAGTCGACTAGCCAACGTGACAACACCAACTAGTTGATGAGTCAACTAGAAAAGAATGCACCAATATAATCACTCTCTGTCAATCCAATAGTCTCTTCCAAGCTATACAGTCTTGGTATCTAAACAATGTTTGTATTAGGTATAATAAGCAGAAGTATAGCTACCAACAACATAGTTGAACATGGTTTGGTCGATCACAACAAATCCAAGCACATCAATTGGATTTAGTCATCAACAACTTCAAGTATCCCCCCCCTTGAAAAAACCTAAGGGATCAAAGCATCATCAATAGATATTCGTAAAAACACCAGTCGATGGAAAATAGAAAGTCAAATCTCAGTTGAAAAAGATGCAGTCGAAAACACCTCCAGTTGATTGTCAAGTCAGGTCGAATCTTAGTCGACCAATATCACATTCAAACTCAAGTTGACTATCAAGTCATGTCAAATCTCAGTCAACCAATCCAAAGCACCAGTAATGAAGAGGAGCATTGCACATCTGTATAACCGATGAAATAAAATGGTAGGAAATCTTCAAGAATATTGTCAGATGCACTCATGACCACTCATTAATCCAACCATAATCTATCTTAGTAATCGACATTGATCCATGGTTTTTTCTTTCATGTCTCTTATGCAAAGATCTAAAAGCATGATTTACATTCTTTCTATGGAAAGGATGACGATAATTCATGGATTTATGTGATGGATGATGAAGACATATAGGATCAGGGTATGGTGTACTCTCAAAAGTATAACAACCTGATATATCAACAACAATGTCATCGACAATAACAATTTGAGATTCTGGCAGGTCAGGAACAACCATATGATCAATCGGTTCAGTAGATTACTCTACTAGCAATTTAGTCTGAACTCCACCTGCAACGAACAAAACTTCCTTGTTGGAAACAAGGGAAAGTGTAGGTAAGGAGGAAACAACAACATCGTATCCAAGACCTGTTCTTGGTAGAAGCATCTTAGGCACAATAGGAGCAACAATAACAAGAACCCTCCCAAAGAGGAGTCCAAAGGGATCATCTTCAAGGGGCTTCTTCAAAGGTTTTTAAAAATATTTTAATTAGGTAATGGATTATATGTTCATTCTTGTATAGATTGTTTGTTCTTATCTATTTATTTTTTCTACATTTTATTTCTATTTACATGAATAGTGTGAATATGAAGAAGGGAATGTCCATTAAAAGCTAGGGTTTCTATTTTTCTTTGTTATTGTCTACGATCTTGAAGAAACCACTAGATTTGTATATCTACTAATCATTGTCACAGATTCACTCCAAAAAAATGGTGATTCCACTGGGGATCTAAGCCACTCAAATGATCCCTAGTTGTAGGTGTGTGCGTAAACCTCTTTTCCCTTATTTTCATTTGATTTTTTAAGTTTTTTAGGGATTTTTATATTGTTGATTTTTGGTTTGTGTTTGAAGGAAACAAGTGTCAAAAACCTTGTAGGATACATGTAGAGATGAGCTCAAACCTATCATATATATCTTAGAATCCAACAAGGGAATAGGGGGAAGTAAGTGCATTGACCAATGCACTATATGGAGCTAGTATATTTGTTGGACAACACAGGAAATAAGGGAAAATTATGCAAGGGAGACACACTTAACTAGTTGAGTTTCTTCATTGGCTTGGGAAACTCAATTTTTCGATTTTCACTTTATAAATTCTACCCATCCTAGGACATTGGGGCCTAGGAAAATATTTGATAATTATTGACTCTAAAATTTGCTAGAGGGTCCATCATGCCCCCAAGCAGGATCACCCCCAAATTGGATTATTATGGGGGGAAATGATTAGGTATGGGTAGGTGGGAATTATGCCCCCTATTGTGTGTATATGTGGCATGCAAGGAGAAAACCCTAGATGCTGGACATACACATACACACAATGGATTAAGTTTTGGAAAGAAAAATGTAGAGAGCCAATATATTATTTACATATGAGTCATAGAGACTCAACATTTGGGTTCACAATTAGATTTCACCATACCAAGGATGGTCTATTGATATGAAAAAAAATGTTCTCCTAGAAAATATTTTGATCCAACAACATAGTAGTCACAAGGACTAGGTTACTGAGGAAAAAAGAAGGAATGATGAGGTGGATCATCCCGAGGGTAATCTAGAGTGGTTAGGGTCTCTAGAACATCCTCTCTGGAGTGGAATATGGGAGAATTAAAGTCTCCACTACCAGATGAGGTGGTGAAAGATGGGGTAGTGATTCTAGTATCGACTCCATGGGAACGAGAAGTATGGTTCACATATGTGACATCTACCAAAGTATATTGAAGAATAATGGATGAAGGCTCTGTTGGACATGTTTTTATTGATGTATTATCAATGATGTCAACATCCGATGATGCACATGAATCTCATAAGGGAAAATGTGATGCAAAAACGTGATCGGGATCAAAATCCCTACAGGACAAACCAAGACCATTGATATGCATGCGCCAGATCAATGACATGGATGAATTATGGAGAGAGAAAGAAGAATTAAACAACTCGCTAGTTCCAATCCCACAATTGGTCTAGATCGTTAGATATCATAAACTCAAATATCGACGACTATGGTTGATCCAACAAACGATCAGATTAAGTCGGATTAAGTTGTGACCATCATATGCAAAAGCACTAGATCAACGACAGGGATATATTGTAGAGATAGAAAGGAGAATTAAATATAGTGCTATTTCCAATCCCGCAATTAGTCAGGACTGTCAAATCTTGTAGCCTCAAAGATCAACGATTGTGGTTGACTCACCAAAAAACGCACAACTTCAAATTGAGGAGCTTGGGTGACGAGTTAAATCACTCACAGTTTGTGGTTCTGCAATCATCCTTGATCGTTAATATGCTTCCAGAGTCTTCATGACTATTGGATCACTTTAAGTGGAAGGATAGGAAAAGCGGGGAAAAAAGGGTTGAGAATTCGAATACCCTATTTTCTGTCAGCCGTTGGATCAAATTAAGTGGAAGGATAGGATACGCAAAGATGGAGGGCCATTGGATTTAAATCAAGGAAAAGCAGCATCGCATATAGATCAAGCCGTCGATCTAAGATCTTGATCAAATGAACATCATTCATTTCGGGTTAAAATATGTGAGAAGGTTATGCTTCGGGAATCTCACTTCAGAAGAATCGTGAAGTCGAGATATTGAATTACTCGAAGTCCCGAAAGACGAAATTCTAAAGTCACTCTCAGCCATCGATATGAGATACATTTGGGATAGTATTCTGACCGTTAGATCAAGGAGATGAATATTTTTCACATCGGGAGATCTACGTTAGCAGACCATGTCAGCAAGAACATGTGACATACCACGTCAGCAGACCATGACAACAAGGACACATGGTGCAGTCAGATAATGACAAGTGTCAAGATGAAATCGAAAGATGAGGTACATGTAAATCATGAATCTAAGTGACACATGGTTGCCACTCGGCCCGTTCCACGTCAACAAGTGACGTCTGTAAGTTACATCACTTCGGGAGATTTACTTCGTGAGTTTCACCACCAACAAATGACCTAAGTCCCGAAGTCCCGAATGTCGAAGTCCCGAAGTGGACATGAGTCATCCGATCTGAAGAATACTATGGGTGCATTCTCAACCATTGATCAAAATACATTGGAAGGATAGCGTAAGTAGAAATAGCCGAAGTCTCGAAGTAAATGGTTTCCATCCATCTCAATTCTTGATTAAGTCCCAACCATCGGATTAAGTAGTGAAAGGACAAGTGTAAGGATTGAATCTGACCATTGATCTGGTTCCATGAAATAAATGTGAACCATCCGATATGTTCGACGAAATCGTATTCATAATATTTGAAAGGACAAAGTCTCGAAGTCCTGACAGTCATCCATTTCATCGAGAGATTAAATCGTGACCGTTGATCCTGATAAGCTCTCAAGCGCTCGTTTAGCCCAGTGTTGGGTCACTGTCGTTGGTCATATGGAATAAAAGATATAAAAGGAAAAAGATAACGTGTCTCTAAATTTGATAATCCTGTGGTTTTGCATTATCGGTCACATGTAATGGTTTGAAGGAAGCGCCTTTGCAGAACTCGATTTCTGAAATAATTGCAAAGATTCAGGATTCAGTTAAAAGATGAAATTGATCCATATCTGTGATCAATTTATGAAAAGCCTTCATGGTAAGAATAATAAATAGTGATTATGGTTAATTTATATAAAGAGGTGCAATGGTCCAAACAAAGGGACACAATGTATCACACTCAAGCCGTTTTGAAGAATATATAAAAAAGAAAGAGCGGTGAGAAGAGAGTGTCTTTGTAGTCTAGATCAGAAGATCAAAAGCTGAAGAAAATTCCAAGAAGGAAAGTTGAATATACTTATGCAGTGAGGGTGGAAGGGAGGAGCATGGAAGGATTCATATCCTTACCAAGAAAATTGTAATATAAGGGAGTTGGTGCTTCCTAGGGTTGGTGCCCTAAAGACGAGGGAGTTGGTGCTTCCTAGGGTTGGTGCCCTAAAATCAAGGGAGTTGGTGCTTCCTAGGGTTGGTGCCCTGAAGAAGGGGATTGGTGTCTCCTAGAGTTGGTGCTCTAAAGAGGATTGGTGTCCTTCACTATTCTTTATAAAACCTTGTAATTGATGTTAAATTTATTTATATATTTTATTTTTCATACAATTCATTGTTGATTTATTGTGGTGATCAATAAAATATAAAAAGTAACTACTAATTGTTGAAAAAGGGGAATACTAGTTCACCCTGCCCTTCTCAATATTCCAACAATTGGTATCAGAGAGAGGTTTCCTTCAACATAGTCTAACAACTGGAAGGTAGATCCTGAAGATGGATCAACAAGAGGGAATGTCTAACAACAAATCACTATTGTTCAATGGAGAAGGCTATGCTCTATGGAAAAAAAGAATGAAAAACTTCATGTTGGCTCTTGGTTTTGATATTTGGCAATCTGTTGAAGATGGTTACACTGCACGAACTACTCCACCAAAAGACGATGCAGGAAAGAAAATATGTGATGACAACTCAAGAGAAGTTAATGGAATTCTAGGAGGGTTGACTAATTCTATATGTGTGAAGGTTATGCATTGTAAATCAGCCAAATAAATCTGGGACAAGTTGGAGGTTGTATATGAAGGAGATGACAAAGTCAAGGAATCCAAACTACAGACCTATAGAACTCAGTTTGAAAAAATGAAAATGAAATAAGAAGAAAATATTGTTGAGTACTTTCATAGGGTAGATGAAGTGGTTAACTCAATCAGAGCAGCATGAGAAGAAATTACAGATAAACCTATTGTGAAAAAATTACTAAGATCATTACCTATGAGATATGATGCAAATATTTCTACAATTGAAGATATAACTAATCTAAGCACACTCATAGTTGATCAACTTCAAGGAATTTTTACATCATATGAAATTAGAACAGGGAATGATAAATCAACAAAATATGAAACAACCTTTAAAGCATCAAAGACAAAGATGAGGCAGGAGCAAAATACCAATGATGAGTTATTAGATATATCAGATGTAGAAGAAGCAAACTTTATAAAGAAACTCCAGAAAGGATTTGGAAAAAATAAAGGAAAGTTACCTTTCAAATGTTTCAACTATGGCAAAGTTGGACATTTTGCCAACAAATGTCCCTATCCCATACAGGAGGAAAATGATGAAGAAATTCACAACCAGGAAAACCAATACAAGAAGAAATTTTATAAGAAAAAGAAAAACTTCTGCTCTAAAGAAGACATCAACTCTTCATACATAAGTGAAGATGAATATTCAAAGCTTCTGTTTATGGGAATGAAAACACAAGATGATAAACATTCAGAAAATGAAGAAGAAGGGAACTTCGAAGAAGAAATCCTTAGTGTAATTGAAGAACTAGGAAAAACTAAAAAACAAAACAAGGTACTAAGAAGAGAACTTCTAGAGATTAAAGAAGCTACTAAATCAAGAGAGAGGGAAGTTTCCAAAACCCTCAAAGAGTCAGAACAAACCATCAGTGATTTGAAGTCCCAGCTCCTGGAAGCTAATCAAACTGAAGAAATCATTTTAAAACAACTTAGTGATAAAAAAACAAGCATGTTATAAACTAGAAGTTGAGATCAAGATGCTAAAAAGTGAACTTGAGAAATAAAAGAAGAGATCAAACTTTGGAAATAGTTCAAAGATCTTGGATGAAATTCTCAGTAGCCAAAGGTCACCAAACAACAAGACTGGTTTGGGATACACCCAAGACTCAACTTATACATCACAAAGATCTATCAAAAGACAAATTAGTTATGCAGATCCTCTAAAGGTATCCTTAAGAAGAGAAGATAATAATTTAAATATCATACCTTTGAACATTGTTTCACATAAACAAAAATAAACATTCCCTACTAAAGTAATAAATGACAGGAAGAATACAATCATCAGAAGGAATCCCCTTAATAAATATCTATTCATTGGATATTGTTACTCTTGCAATAATTTTGGACATAAGGTAGTACACTGCAAAGCTTATGGACAAT
>ML777733.1:704789-721594 GCA_009831015.1 Picea engelmannii
AACGAAAATTGGTCAATATTTCTATCCCTATGTCATGGTGGAATGGGAGCTAGAAGAAGGTGAGGAAAACCTTGGTTATGCACTCAAAGGATCTATGGGTATTACCAAGTTGGTCTATGTACCATTTGGTGCAAACACCCATCAAAGTGTGTTGAAACAATTGAAAACTAATTAGATCCTCAACTATGGAATTGGAGGAACACCATGGGTGAAAGTACATGATATGGTTGGAAGGATCCTCTCTAGGGTTATGTAAGGTAGCTAGAGAGGTAGTGGGGGAGCCGAGAGGGCCCATAGTGATAATAGTGGAGGTCATTCAATGTAAGGTGGACTAGGTCCACTATATTATTAAATAAGGCCCACTATGGTAGTTAGATATAATAAATGGGTAATTAGATATAATAAATGTAAGAAGACTTCTTAGAAGGTTCTACTTCTAGAAGATTCCTCCTCTAGAATGTTCTTAGGTGATGGTAGCACTATATAAAGGGGTTCAAGCAATGTAATGAGATAGGAAGAGAAGTATTGTATTTGGAGTGGTATCTCAATAGGAGGATTCCCCCTCAAAGAGGCAAGTGAACATGAGATGATCCCTTTCATAATAGGATCCATTGTATGGTGTTGCCCTACCTCAAGGGTTTGGTAATAATAAAGTGTGGTTTCTTCTATATTTCTTTGTGTATCTATTTTGTATTCAGTATTTGTGGTAATTATATTTTCAGATCTGGTATAGGTACTTAACAAGTGGTATCAGAGAACTTTCCTTGGCAGACATTGTGGACAAATATTTTTTATTTTTGCATAATTTTTTCGAAGAAGAAAAAAGAGGGTTGCGACATTCTCGAAGTTTTCGGTATATTTCTGTGAAAAAATTGTAGAACAATGTTGTATATCTGAGTTCCTCTCATAAAAAAACCCAATTTGAAAAAAAACATCGTCCGAAACGGAGTCCGGGAAGTCAAGATATTTAAGTTTTAAAATCTGCAAATTTTCATGATTTTTTCCACAGACGACGGCGATAATTTTTTTTTAATTTCTGGAGCATCTGGAGGCTGAATTTGAACAAATAAATTACAGATATGAGTTCCTCTCACAATTTCACCCAATTTCAAAAAAATAATCAGCCGAAATGGAGTCCAGGAAGTGAAGTTATGAGCATTTTAAATTCAACAATTTTTTAGGGTTTTTCTGGAAAATGCCGCAATTTTCTGCAATAAGTTATTGTTATATATTTTTGGGTTTTTTGTGACGGCTGCGGGACTGAAGATTTCATAGGGTGCTCAACTGGATATTTCCTCTCAAACCTTGAAAGAAATTCTTGAATCATTCAAAGCCCAATTGTTTCACACATTGGATGACAAATTGGATGCATTTGTAGATGCCCTCACAAACGGCCTCAATGATAGTTTTCGTAGTATTCAAGATTCATTGGATAACATGCAGGAGATATTTCTTATGGAGGACCTCAGGGATGAATATAATTAAGAAATATATGCCTGGTATGATTTGGAGGTCGATTGTGATGATTGGTACATGGATAGTTGTCATTTCTGGGATGACAACCACTTCCATATTTTATTTGATGACTCTACTCCACCTTCTGTAGAGAACATCAATGTATCACATCAGGACCTAGTTACCAGTGTTCAGTATGCATATTTTACAGTGATATTGTTCCTTCCAGATTCATCTTTGATCCTCTCCCACCATGTGGATGAATATTCTTATTTCGATCCACATGATAGGTGTCACTCTTTGGAGCATCATTTTGAGTTTGTTATTGGGTTCCAAAATCTTCCACGGGGAGTTCACATGAGAACTTGGACATGGGACCCGGGCTTACAATGGTGGTTGGAATACTTCAGCATGGTGGCTTTCCTTTCTACATGGGACCTTGGTTCTTCAGTCTTCTTCAACATTATGGTCCACAATTATCCATGGGACCCTGGTATATGGTTGTACATCAAGCGTTGATGACAACGCTTTCATAAGGGGGATGGAATGTAAGGTAGCTAGAGAGGTAGTGGGGGGCCCCAGATGGCCCATAGTGATAATAATGGAGGTCATTCAATGTAAGGTGGACTAGGTCCACTATATTATTAAATAAGGCCCACTATGGTAGTTAGATATAATAAATGGGTAATTAGATATAATAAATGTAAGAAGACTTCTTAGAAGGTTCTACTTCTAGAAGATTCCTCCTCTAGAATGTTCTTAGGTGATGGTAGCACTATATAAAGGGGTTCAAGCAATGTAATGAGAGAAGAAGATAAATATTGTATTTGGAGCAGTAGCTCAATAGGAGGATGCCCCCTCGAAGAGACAAGTGAACATGAGAGGATCCCTTCCATAATAGGATCCATTGTATGGTGTTTCCCTACCTCAAGGGTTTGGTAATAATAAAGTGTGGTTTCTTCTATATTGCTTTGTGGATCTATTGTGTATTCAATATTTGTGGTAATTATATTTGCATATTTGGTATATGTACTACCCTCAAAATTTGAAATTTTAGAAAGAAGTTTATTTGGCATATTGGGCCAACTGGAGTCATGTTGTATGGGATCATTTATCAACTTATTTATATCATGGATATTTAAATGTGCCGTGAATGGAATAGAAGGTTGGCTAGCACCAACTCTAATATTATCTCCGACCATGGTGAAACTTCGGTTGGATGAAGATGAAGGACCTAAGGAGGTGGAAGTGGGACCATAACTAAAAGAACCAACACCCCTCAATGGGGAGGACGTTTTATGAATCAAAAGAGATAGAACCCAATGGTGGGTTAGTGTGAGGAAACATGTTTCGTTGAGTAGGGAAGATAGTGTGTCTAATGGAGAACTTAGGTCGAAGTCCTTGCAACCAATGAGAATGTGTCCTATGGAGAGGTATGATATCCTAAGGCAAGTATCACTAGATGCTCAGGTGGTGCATCTATTTGTTATAAGTGTGTCTAAAAAAAAATATGGCCTAACTCAAGAATATCCATCCTATAAAGAGAAAAAACTCTAGCTTATAATATAAACTATATTTTTCTCAAGAAAGACCTAGTCTATAGACATGGGCCTTCCAAAAAATAAAAAATAGGGGGAGATTGGGTCCCCTACATAGCTAAGTGAAGGTACAAAAGAGACAATTATAACTATGGGAAAGTGAGTAGTGAGAGGTCTTAAAGGCCCATAGAAATATGTCTCAGGTGACCTCCCTCCTATGAGAGCCACATGGGTAAGGATACACAAAAATGACCACTAAGCTACCTCTTCACGGACACATGTAATAGGTTACGTTGCCTTCAAGCTAAAATCAAGCGGTCTAGGGATCTTTAATTGTGAAAGAACAAGGAGTCTGAATTAGACCTCTATTCTAGAACTTGGAATTATCCACTCTGAAAGAGATTTCCTATTAGCAAACGAGATGGGATGATGTCTGATAGAAAGGATTTTATCTCCCTATATGTTTTGATGTGAACTGACTAAGAGGAATTATTTAGATTATTATCCTAGAGTCCTAACATAACCACAATATTATTTTTGGTTCCCAAGTGAGATTAAGTGTGTGTTAGATTAGAGGGTTAATTATTAGTCTAAGCTTGACATCACGAAACAAACATGAACTTTAAGGTTTGGTATGTGTGCACATGTGGTGTGAAGAACTAAAAATGCAAATGCTTATATATATATATATATATATATATATATATATATATATATATATATATATATATATATATATATATATGAATTTAAATTAAATTGAAATCTAAATAATCATGCAAGCGAGTAATGAAAGAAATGTATTCAAATGAAATGAATTTTCCCCTCTATATAAGTTACATTTAAAACTGAAATAAACTTACAAAATTTCAGATTTCAATATCATAAACAATGCATTTCACTTTTTGGCTTAGGAGAAATCAGTTTCACAATTAAAAAGCCCCTATTGTAAAGTAAAATTTTGGGGGTCCAATGAGGATTTTTCCTTTATTTAAGAGTTTATTCAATTCTAAAAAGAAATAAATCTAAAACAACAAATAAAATGCACCTACAACTGTAACAGAAAGAAGAAAATGAATGTTGGAAATGTAATGACTTCTTAAATGCATCTAATACTATCTTAACGATGTATTCCTCTTTCTTTCCTTTTCTTTTTAACCAATGATTAGTGCAAACAAGAAAGTCCCAATTGAATAAAAAACAATTAAAAATTTTGATTAACAAGAAGAAAAAACTTCAAGAAATCAATTGGGGAAAGGTACTAAAAACTTAGGAGGTTTTTTCCTCAATCTTACACATCTCTTGAAGATGATATTTTAACCTACAAAAAGATAATTTAAAAGAAAACTAAATTCCCTATAAAACACTCAGAAAGATGAAAACAAACCTTACAAATTTAAAAACTGATTTCTTGAGCTAATGCAAAAACTCACATGGTTAAGTGTGTTTCCCTTGTTTTCTGCATTGGCCAATGTAGATACTAGCTCCAGATAGTCAATTGTTCAACACATGTACTACCCCTTGTTCCTATATTAGATCCTAATAGGCCTCCAATAGTTATGAGCTCAATTCTATGCGAATCTTGAAGGGTTTTCGATACCTATTTCTTGAAAACACAAACTAGAAGACAATTGAAACCTAAAAATGCCAAAAAAAAAAATCAAATTAAAAGAAGGGAAAATAGGTTTATCCACACACCCACAATTAGGGATCATGAGGATGGATCAAATCCCCAATAAAGTCACCATTATGTTGGTGTAAATATGTGACAAGGATTATCATATCTGCAAATCTAGTGGTTTCTTCAATATTACAAACAATAACAAAGAAAAACTAGAAACCCTAAATTTGAATGGACACAGTCTTCTTCATATTCATGCTATTCAAATACATAAAAATAAAATGCAACAAAAATAAATAAATCAAAACTGCTAATCTATAAAAGATTGCACATATGATCCATTACCCAATGAAAAATTTACAAAGCATATGTGAAGAAGCCACTTGAAGATGTAGATATCCTTGGCCTCCTTTTTGGGAGGGTTCTTTTTACTCCCTGAGTGCATGGCTACTCTCGCTCTCCCTTGTGGCTGTGTGTAATAATGGCTACAAAGGGAAGTTCTCTTAAGAAATTAGAGCTCTTAAACTCTAGTGCAAATCCAATAGCATGTACCCAAAACAATTGAATATGAGAAATGGGGGAACACCTCTTCGTTTTATATGCAAAATTTTGAATTTTATTTCTTTTATTTTTATTTTTTAAGATAATTCCAAGAGGGAAAAATAAAAAAGGGATTCTTTTGACTTTATAAAATGAAAATACCTTGAGGAAAGTGGTTGGTTCTTTTAAGTTATACATTTCTTTTAAGTTATAATAATGAATAATGATGTTAAAAGTAGGTTTGTAGACATAATACCCATACTATGCATGGTGCATTTCGGTACCCATACCATTTTGGTCTAGTTGGTCATTGTTTTGGGGGTAATAACATACTTATTAGTCAAATTTGGTCAACTTTGATGCTTTTAACTTAATTTTAAACCTCTCTTCACATAAATGTGGTCTTCTTCATAACATGATTATGTTATGTGTAGTGTTTATTCTAATTAATTATTTTTCCCTTTAAAATAGAAGATTTATTCTTGGATTAACATGCATGTTTTATACCTTACAATTAGGAAGTTAACACCTGCAATTATACCATTGCACGAACAATTCTATAGTTAATGTTTAAGAGTCATGTTATCATCATTGAATAACATCTACTTGTGTATAAATATATCACTCCCTCTCCTTGTTTCCTCTCTTTGAAATTGATTTTTTGGATTACAATATGTGATATACAAAAATTAGATTAGTTTTTGTAAAATTTATTCTACAGTCACTTGGACCTTGATTAGTTTCTTGTTTCCATTAGCTTCCTCGCTCAAGGAAGCATTATAGTTGTTTTTCATAATCTTCATTTGCTACTTTGGATTTTCTTTTTTTGGGGGGGTTTGGATATTGCATCTCATGGTCTTTTTTTAGCATCCCTCTCTTCACACTTTCATTCTTATTCTCATGTTTCAACCTCAAGGTAATCATTTAGCACTAGGCATGAGACTTCCTTCTACTAGAGGGAACTTGGAAATCATCTTCTTTCATACTTGAATATAGTTAGATTTATTTTCTTACATTATTTACTTGTTTCATTTATTTATATATATACATGCAGAGTTTGAGAATCTTGATACATTTTTGTAAGTGGCTCTATAAATTTTAGGTATGCTAAGCAAGTCTATCCTTATATGTAATTAATTTCCTTCTCTTTTCTTCTTCTCTTTCATTACAAGATAACTTTTAGTGAAAATATAACCTAGTTACATGTTCTTACCCGATTAAAAGAAAATCATTCTTGTACCTTTCCCTCTCTTTTGTTTATCAACAAAGTAAAGAGGTAGATAACGCTAATACTCAATTATTTAGTGTTTCATTTGGTTTAGGTTTATATAAGAGTTCATTCCTATCCCTCTTGGGTATATGTAATGGTTCATCCGTTCCTCATTAGATCCATTTATAGATCCATAATATTACATATTAATAGAGCATGTCGATACATGGTTGAGTATTTCACAAGGCATAGTTAGGGTAGTTGTTTTAATCAATTAATTCCTTGATCCTAGGTCAAAAGCCAAACTTTCTCTATATTTCATGCATGTTAATACTAAGAATTGAAATTAGTTTCTATACTTATCTTTACTAGTAGCAATACTCTCTTAGCTCAATACCTAGATTTGGCCTTTAAGGGAAAGAGCAAGATTTAATTTTTTCCTTTTTCATTCATCTGTATATTTCTATACTAATTAAGCTAGTTAAGAACCAAAGAAAAATAGTTAATATACCATCCTTTATTTACTTCTTCTCCTAGTTAATTTTTTAATTCTTATTTACTTTGATCAAACATATATTATTCGTAAAACAAGGTAAAATCAATCCTCCAAAGCATAGTTTCATCAAAATTTTCAAGTCATAACCTACTTTGTATACATTTCCCATCTTTTATCCTTCTTAGTTTTCCCAAAACTTAAATAAAAACTCCATCTACATAGCATATTCATCCTATCTTATTCATCCTATCTAGGATATTCCCAAAACTTAAGTAGAAACTCCATCTACATAGCATATTCATCCTATAATTATTTGGTAGGAATTTGGATCACTAACTTAGAATTATCCCTTACTCATTTCCTACCCATATAAAATCTAGCATCCTATATCTTTTTTCTAAGATAGGATTATATATTTTTTCTCATTCAATCATACCTACCAAACCAAACCATAAATCGTCAATTGAAGAATATGTGTTTCATTGTGACTAATTATTTTGTGTAGGAAACCAAGGCCCTGGAGAAAAGTTTTCCAAAAATAAATATGGTAATTTTTATAAAACCATGGAAGCACATGTTTTGAATTTTTTTTATTAAGACACCTTTGGCTCTCATATGGACATAAAAAGTATGAAAGAGACCACCCTTATAATTATTTTAAGGAGAAAAATCCAATGGAGTATATGACTCAACAAATGGATCCAATACTTCTTATTTTTAATGCATCGTAGCTTTCTCATTGCGGGGTGCTTTAGAGACACAAGTATTAAATCCATTGAGGAGGACATCACCCTAGAAGTATGAGAATTCTACTTGATTTCATATAAGTGATATTTAATATTTTCAACATATTAATTTTTGTATAATGGTAAATAATTGTGGATAGGGTAGCTTGATATCATTACTATGTTATGTTTCTTAATCAATATCGATGAGTTTACATTAGGTAATATATATTAAATGAAAAAAAGTGTTTAAGGGTTTCTTACAAAGTTTTCTTTGAAAAATAAAATAATTGGTTATACTGAAATTTAGAATTATGGGAGAATGTTATTTTAATCATTAATACATATTTTCAATAAAATGGTAAATTTTATGTAAGGGAATATTAATAATTATGAATTTATTTACCAATAATAAAAGACTAGAGAAATAAGATGAGAGTTGTGGATTTTAAAAATAGGGAAAAGTTTTATAATTCTATGAATGAACGTGTTTTCAAACATTTTCTAATAAGTGATACTCACATTCTTAAATGCTTAGGGGAATGAAACAAAATAATGAGATAAAATCACAAACCATCATTTGAAGAACATGTTTTCAGTCATGACTAATTGGCCTATTTAAATAACTATGTTCTTAGAGTGAGTTTCCAAAAAATAACCTACAAATAGAATTATTATTCCATGTTTCACCATGCAATCACCATCTAAGTAATTTAGAAGACATCACTCTCATATGGCCATGGAATCTATGGAGTATGTCACCCTTAAAAATATTTCATGAAGATGAGGACAACAAAGAAGATGATTATTGTCAAACAGAGTCATAATGTTTTTTTATCAAGCCATCACTCACATGTTGGGACACTTTAGAGATACAAGTCTTAAATTTTTATAAGGACACAAAATGCAAATAATATTCCAAAATCACACTTGTCAATCCATCACATGCATATCACTATTATTAATTCCCTACGTAAGTAACTAGGTACCTAAGGTGAGTTTTCAAAAAATGAGACATGGATCAAATCATGTTCAATGTTTCACTATGCAACGAGCTTTTTCAAACTTAACAACGAACATATAGACAAAAAAAACACATGAAAGAGTCCAACCTTAGCACTATTCTATGGAGAGAAGTCCGATAGAGTAGGTGACTCATCAAATTGAGCCAGATATAAATATATTTTCTTTCAATGAGATGTAGATCATGTGTTGGAAAAATTTATGGACACTACTTTTGAAATCTTCCAAAAACACAACTTGCAAATGGTACAACCAAATCATACATTGTTATTTGAAGCATGTGCACTTCACCATGACTAATTGGCTTAGGTGCATAGGATGAGTTTTCAAAATAATGAAATATGTATGAAATTTTCATATTCAACTAACCTCTTTCAAACCCAGCAACTAATGTACTCATATGGCCAGGAAAATTTCATGGGAAAAGTCACCCTTAATAGTACTTTGTGCAGAAAAGTACAACATAGTAGTAGATGGGAGTTTAGGTGTACGTTGATTGTAGATATTGTTTTGGTACTGGATTTTTTTTTTCAAACCTTGAAGGATTTTCAATGGTGGCCCTTTCTACAGTAAGAAGGGGAAGTTCATGGGTGCCTAACTTGACCAAAGGAGGGTTCTCGAGCTTCACTATCCTTGGCGTTTATTAGCCTCTCCAGGATATCCACCTATAACAACTAGTTTATCGACTGGAGATGCTGGACTCATTGTTTTTATCAAGCTTCCAGAGGGGCTAACTGGGTTTTAGTCATAGGAGGGTTATTTTCTTCTTTTTTTGGCAGTTCCTACTTATTTCGACCCATATTTCATGCTTTACTGTCTTTTCATATTGATTATGGAGCGAGTTTTGGAGTTATGGTTTTCTTTATTACTTCCTAGTTCTTGTGTCAGTGGGGTTCCTTCCATCCTCGTTTTCCAGTTAGAGTTAAAGAGTCTTTAAGGTAGACAGTACATCTAAACAATTGACAATGGTTTTTTCATGTTGTGATGGGCTAGGGTGTATGACTCACACTCCACCGAAGGGGATCCCGATGGACGCTGAAGTCAGCACCCTTATGGGAGAGGCGGATGAGGACATCTGGAGGCAAGCAAGTCTCTTCACGTATGCAAACTTGGTAGGTTTAATGGTAGTTTTAATGCGCTTAGGGAAGTGGTTAAGGCTCATCTTTCTATGTCTCTCGTGGAAGTTAGCCAGAATTTTTCTTGTTTCTCTCCTATCGTGAATGCTAGAGGTCTGATCTCATGTGCTCCTAAGATTACTGCTGTGAAGGGCCTTGTGAATCCTCTAGAGGATGCAAGTGTGAAGTCCGGTGGACAGGGACGGGTGCCTGGGGGGGCTTCTAGAGGAAGATTAGCAGGTGTGAAGAAGGGCCTGGGGTCTCGACAGTTTAAATACTGGGTTCCAAATGGCACAAAGCGGAAGTTGACGCTTGGTGAGGACGTTGGGATGGAAGATACCATTAGCCTTGCGCTTTTTACCCTGGTAGGGAGATTCTCCTACAATAATAGGTGTAAAATTCTGCTAGAGGATTGGGTTAATGTACACTAGAGCCCGTTGTTGGGTTATAAGCCAAAAGTTTCATATTTGATGAAAGGGTGGTTTGGGTTCCATTTCAAGAAGACAAAGGATATCGAGCTAATCCTGGGAAAGGTTTGGACCTTCGACGGAGGCAGTCTCATGATCAAAAGGTGGCGGGTGCGATTTGACCCTGCACATGACTATTTTAGGTTCAGACATTTCTGGGTGTTGTTGTCAGGACTGTCGCTGCATTTCTGGCACGTCAAGGCGCTGGAAGCGATAGAGAACACCCTCAGGAAATTTATTAGTGTTGACCTTGGAGAACTCATTGCCACTGATAAGAGGATATGTAGAGTTTTTGTGGAAATTGACATCCACTATGGTTTATTGGAAACCTTGGAGATAGTTTGGTGGGGACATCAACTTTCCCAATCTATGAACTACTTAGGCATCCCATTCAGATGCTCTAGGTGTCGGAAGACGGGTCATTTATGGTAGGACTGTATGGGATTACAGGAAGAGGAGGAATCATAATGTACAATATTGGATAGGTCGACCCGGGTTGAATTTCTAGATGTTGATTCGAGTAGGTTCAACCCTTGTGGCTATGACCTTGAGAACTCTTCTTTGTCGGAGATAGCCGAGTCTATAACGGGTAAGCTAAAAACGGTTTGTCCTACACTCTTTCATTATTTACTTCATGGGAAAGAACTGTATTGTATGAGTCTAGTTTCTTTGGCATGCGAAAGGGTCTTTCGGCCCCTACTGTCAACTCTTGACCGTCTGAGGTGTCAAAGGACTTGTTAGGTAACAAACTTGTTGTTTCTACTACTGTTGGTTTGGTTGGGATTAGACCTTCACGGGGGGAACTTTCTGCTACTCGTTTGGTCTGTAACAATCTCTCAGATGTTTTACACTCTATTGATAACCTTGAGAGGAGTGATCGTGAGGTCTTGGTCTCTCCGGGAAGGGATTTCCCAAGACCGTCCTTTGCTGATGGGGACAGGTTACTACTGGGTTGTAGGGAATCTAAGTTGGGGGATAGCGATTTAGGGACTGTTCTCGAATCTCTTTTTCCTTCTATCATTGAGGTGCAACCACGTATCAATCTAGCCATTTATAGGGGGAGATCGGTTTACCATAGACTTGAACCTAATGGGGGATCAGGGTCTTCGGGAATCTTAGTGGGGGCCATAGGAAAAGAATACATGTGGTCTAAGGGACTGGGTATGAAAACCTCTCCTATTAAGACTAGGAGTGCGAGGAAAAAGAAGGAGGCTTCAGGAGTTATTTCTGAGGGGTCACACCTGCTGGTAATAAATGAATTTGGGGTGCTTAGAGGCCTAAAATATCTGGAAAGAGTGAAGACATTATTTTACTCTCCTTAAACATTAGAGGGGTGGGGAGGACCCTGAAATCTTCCTCCCTTCAAAGATTACTTCGGAGGACTAGACCGGATATAATTTTTTTGTAAGAAACTATGGTTGTGGAACATAAAGCTCGTGCGCTAATGCTTACTCTGCGTCCTACTTGGTTAACTTATGCAGACAATGTTGTTGGTACATCGGGAGGTCTTATGGTCTCATGGGACCCAAACATTTTTTACATTGACCCTTTTTTATGTTGTGGTGGTATTCTTCTTTCAGGAATGTGCTTGGAACTAAATCAACCAGTCTCTCTTTTAAACGTTTATGGCCCTTTCTCGGAGAGGAAAGATTTCTGGGAAAATTTGGCAGCCAGTGGAATACTCGATCGAAGAAACCTTATTCTTGCGGGGGATTTAAATCTTACTTGTGGAGCTGGGGAGATGTGGGGAGCTACTGCACACTTAGATTTGCTATCATCGTTCTTTACTGAACTTTTTAGTAAAGTGGGTTTGATAGACGTTGTTCTGGATGCTTTGGTGCCAACCTGGAGGAATGGTCATAGGGGTGATGCTAGTATTTCTAAAAGACTGGATCACGCTTTAGTGGCTGAAGATTTTTTAGCGGGTGTTGGAAGGTATAAATATTGGGTAGATTACCCATAATTTTTGGATCATGCTCCAGTTCTCTTAAGGATTGACATGACATCCTTTTCGATGGCATATCCATTTAAGTTCAATGCTAGATGGTTATATGAATTAGAGGTTTCGAATATTGTAACAAAGGTATGGAAGGACCCGACTTTCTTGAACGAAAGGGATGTTCAGTAAATATTTGCTAAGAAGATGAAATCTTTGAAGACTCATTTGAAAGCATGGTCCAAAGAGCATTTAAGATTACAGGAAGAAAATTTAACCTGTTTGGAAGGTCTGTTGACTGGTTTACTTATGGAGGAGGCTCGGGAGCCACATACTAATGAAAGGGAAACCAATATCAAACTTTTGGAGATAGAACGGGATACATTACTTAGAGAATAAGAAGAATTATGAAGACTCAGAAGCAAAGCAGTGTGGTTAAAGTGTGGGGACAAGAATACAATTTTTTTTCATAACTTTGCCAGTTACAAGAGGAACAAAAATCATATATGGGAGATAAGTGATGAGGTAGGTCAGATTCATATTGGTGTGGAAGCTATAAAAATTGGCGTTGTAAAGTTTTTTAAACATTTTTATGAAACGTCAGACCATGAGTTTATATTCGATCAGGTCAATACAACTAGACTTTTCGGTCGCTTGGTACACGTTGAGGACACTGTGCTTTTAGAGAGACCGTTTACAAAACAAGAATTGTGGGAGGTTCTTAAATACTTCACAAAAGATAAGAGCTCGGGGCCCGATGGGTGGACTGTGGAGTTTTTTCTTCACTTCTTTGAACTAATGGGAGATGACCTACTTGCTCTGGTGGATGACTCTAGTATTCAAAGATCAGTTAATAATTCATTAAATGTGAATTTCTTAATGTTGATTCCAAAGGTAAATAATCCTAGTTCTTTTGGGTATTACAGATCGATTTCCCTTTGTAATCTTTGCTACAAAATGATTTCAAAGATCATTTCCAATAGGATCAAGCCTATTCTCTCTCGGTCACTATCGGAGGAACAACTAGGCTTTCTTAAAGGTAGGTGGATTTTGGACGCAATTGGCATGGCTCAGGAGTGTCTCCATAGGATAAAGGTTAAGAATTCCAAAGCCATGATTCTTAAGTTATAACTTAAGAAAGCCTACGACTGTATAAATTGGGACTTCTTACGCTTGATCCTTATCCAATTAGGATTTAGCATTCTTTTCACCAATTGGATCTTAAGCTGTGTGACTAGTGTTAATTTCACGGTGTTGATTAATGGGGAGACATATCATATGTTCAAAAGTGGAAGAGGACTATGTCAGGGCTTCCCGTTATTGCCATTGTTATTTATACTTTTCATGAAAGGTCTTAGTTTACTGCTGAAAAAAGGAAAGGGCGAAGGGAATCTTTCAGGGGTTAAGGTATCAAGGTTAGTGAAGATCTTGCATTTGTTGTTGTAGATGATGTATTAATTAGGTCGAGAGCATCTTTGGAAGAGTGGACTAAAATAAAAATTATTTTAACAACCTTATGTAGAGCCTCTGTCTTGTCTATAAATTGGTCAAAATCAATCTTTTATCACTTTGGGATCTTTGGAGATTCTCTAGAAAGATTAAAGACTCTTTTTCCACACTGTTTTGAGGAATTGACAAAAGGATTTTGGTACCTTGGTTATTTTTTAAAGGCAGATGCTTACAAACTAGAGGATTGGCATTGGCTACTTTCAAAATTTGAAGAAACGATTGGATGGTGGTGCAATAGATGGTTGTCCTTAGGGGGACATTTTACATTGGTAAAATTTTTGCTTAAGGGACAGGCCATGTACTGGATGGCACTGGCAGCTATACCAACTTCCATTTTACACAAAATTCGTAGCCTGATGTTTAATTTTTTGTGGTCGGGTGTTGCGGGGAGAAAGCATATCCACCTGTGCAGTTGGGAGATATTAGCAAAGCAAAAGCAACTAGGAGGTTGGGGAATTCAAAATATTCACCTTTTTAATAAGGCTCTGGCCGCAAACTCACCGTGGTAGGTACTAACAAAGGATGGGGTATGGAGTAAGGTTATAAAGGATAAGTATATACCTCATTGTTCCATGATTACTTGGCTTCGTTTGGCTTTTTCTACTGTTTCTTCTGCCTCACAGACTTGGAAAAATCTGCTAAAATCCTTACACTTGTTAACTCATTGGCTCGGTTGGAGACTAGGTTCTAGTCATTTGGTACAAGTTAGTTTAGATTGTATTATGGGTTTGGGGCATGCCTCTTTCTTATCTACTCACTTGCGGGTTGAACTTAGAAGGAACTCGGTGATGTATCTATTTCAAGCTAGAGGCGTTGGTAGGTCGGGTATTCCTTTCTCATATTGGAAATTGAGTGAAGACCTTGGCCTGGTTGAGAACATTGCAGAGGAGTGGGAGGCATATCAGGAAGCATTGTTTTATGCGGAGATTCAGTTACAAAACAAAAATGATGAGATTTTATGGGCGGGAGTTGATTGCTTGGGAAACATTTCAGCTAAAAACTTATTTCTCACTCTTGCAAAAACATTCTGGCCAAATCATGTTGGGGGTTGGCGAAGTCAATTATGGAAATGGGATCTTGTTCCAAAGATCAAACTCTTCATTTGGTTATTATTGGAGAACATAATTCTCACTTGGGATATTCTTCAAAGGAAGGGATGGTAGGGGCCAAATATATGTGTTTTATGTCTTAGTTAAGCGGAATCAGTGTACCATCTCTTTGTTTCTTGTTGCTTTTGCCGGGAGGTTTGGAGCCATTTTTACACAGCTCTTAGTATTCAGATTGCTTGGGATGGAGCATCTCTCAGTTCTTGCTTTGAGAGATGGCTAAAGAAGGAATCATCCCTCATCACTATCCCTTCTATTATTTTCCGGTACTTATGGTTGGAGAGGAACCAAGTTATTTTTTAAGGATCCAAAGCATCAGTCTACACAGTGGTAGCAAAAGTTAAAACAATGATGCCCCTGGTGATGGTGGTTAAAAATTTAAAAGTGTGTCCTATTCAACCACCTCGACTTGTGACCTCAATAGTTTTTTGGTTTGACGGGGTTGCTCTTTCCAATACACTTAGGTGTGGGGCAAGAGGTATAATAAAGCACAATGATCAATTCACCATTAAGTGGACCTTAAATTGTGGTCAAGGGACACATATGAGGGCATAACCGTTAGGTGCTTGGGCATCACTTTATCTAGTGCAGCGGTTCAATCTTGAGGTGATCCAGGTCATTGGAGACTCAAAGATTATCATTGAATGGTTAAAGGACAGAGGCAAACTGTAGGTTGCCTCACTGATGGGGTGGATGGGCAACTTAAACGTGATGAAATCTACATTTAGAGAGATACACTTCACCCATGTGTACATGGAGCTAAATATGGAGGCAGATGTTCTCTCGAAATTGGCGCTCGCCAAGTCCGAAGGAAAGCTTGATTACAATAGATGGGTTGATGGAAATGAGGGGCCTACCATCTGTATCAGTCTTTTTTGACTCAGTTTGTCTTATTAGTTCGACTATCTTTGGTGATCTCGGTATATGAGGATGGTTTTTATGTTTGTATTCTCCCCTTGATGGTGGTCATCTTTTCTCTTGATGTAAAGTTGTTATGTATGGTGTTTTTTTATAAGGTTCTAGTATATTCAGTAGCCGATGGAGGCTTGTGGAATTTTCAAAGATTGATGTAGCTGTAATGTGTACTCATTTATATATATATATATATATATATATATATATATATATATATATATATAAGATAAAGGACAATTTTCTTGTTGAAAAAAAAATAGTAGATAATTCTCAAACTGATCTTAAAAAAAGATTCACAACTCACTTGCATTGCGAGAGAACTTCAAAAAATCATTATAACATATAAGTTAATCACATTAATTTTAAATTCCACCCTTTTTTACTTAATCACATTAATTTTAAATTTCACTCTTTTTTACTAATAAAAATGTTAAAAAACTCACATATTTTTTTACATAGATGATGCAAATATATTACATAATGTCACCTTTCACCATCCACCTACATGCCATAAACTAAAAAGCTACTAGTACCCTTGATTACTTAAGTCCTATTTTATATATTAACTTTGAAACAATCTACTTATTTCCCAAATCACACATCCCTTTCATGATATTCCCAAGGATCATAAAATTCTAATGTCCTGGACCACATATATGATTGATACTTTCAACTAATGAATAATTGAAATTTCTCTTTTATAATTCTTCAATAAGAAATGAAGGCATTAATGGTAACAAAAGTGTCACTTTATTTTGAGTACATGGGTCATTTCGTGCCCGAACAATAGCTAAAGGAATTAATGGTCTCCACATAACAATGTTAACTCATTTACTCATGTTGAGGGAGCACATGGGGTGGAATTACCTAACGAGTATTGATATTAATATGGTAGAAGTACCTTGATGAATTAGGACAACAACATGATAATTCATATTATTTTGCTAATGGACTTAACCATCGCTATTTATATATAAATGTATATTATAGATCTTGATATTTGTTCGAATGTTTTTTTGTCTATAGATAAATTTAAAAGCCTAGTGAAACATAAGATCATACTTAAGTTTAATAGTGAATATCAAAATGGTATAGTTGGAAATAATTCATACTTTCTAAGTCTACAAAATTATAATTGATATAACTTAT